>VZTI01006023.1:0-55572 GCA_013397865.1 Struthidea cinerea
AAGCACAGTTTTGACCCAAAATGTTGAACGAGTATGAAACCCCAAACTCCCTTCTCTAGCCAGTCCCAAGATGTCCTAATCACACAACCTCCTCACCCCCGATGATGGGGGACTGCCACAGGGCAGGATCCCTGTACAGCCCTGCCTTTCAATTTTTGGGGTGCTCTGGCCTTATCTCTGCCCCCTGCTGCTGCCTACTGTCTTCCTGGGCAAATGCTGAGGGAAAGCACCCCACACATTCACACCTGCTCACCCCCGGTCTGGCTCTGTGGTCAGCAATTTGGCTGTGAGCCAGAAAGGTGTCCTCAGGGCAAAGGCAGTGGAGGGAGGGGAACCTTCCCTTCTGCTCAGCCCTGGTGAGGTCTCACCTGGAGTTCTGTGTCCAGTTCTGGGCTTTCTGGTACAAGAGAGACATGGACATACTGAAGAGGGTGCAGTGAAGGGCCATAAAGGTGATAGAGGAGCAGGAGTATCTTCCATATGAGGAAAGGCTGGGAGAGCTGGTGGTGTTCAGACTGGGGAAGAGAAGGCCGAGAAGGATCTGATCAGTGTTTGTAAAGACGTGAGGGAGGTCAAGAGCTGACTTCAGAATCTTCCCACTGGTGTTCAGTGACAGGACGGGAAGCGAGTGATGGGCACAAACTGAAACACAAAAAATATCCCATCTAAACATGAGTTTTTCCGAAAACTTAACATTGTCATAGGCTACCCAGAAAGGTGTGGAGTCTCCATCCTCAGAGGTATTTAATATCCATGGTCCCACTGTTGACCTTGCTTGAGCAGTTGTTGAAGCAGATAATCTCCAGAAGTGCCTTCCAGCCTCTCCAGCACCGACTCTGGCTCTGTCCCTGCCTTGTGCCCTCTGTGCTGTCAGCCCAGGAGCTGGCTGCAGGCTGCTCACAGCACCTGACCAGGAGGATGCCCTCCCAGGCCTGGGTGGAGGTTGGAATCTGGCAGGGCTGCTTTGGGCTGGGTCCCACAGTCTCTGACTCCTGTCATTGCCCCTCCAAGGACCCTCCTTCAGACTTGGAACTTTCGTGTTTCTCCTCAGGCTGACAACTTCTGAATTTTTGAAGTACCTTCTCTAACTCCCCAGTCACTTTTAAATCCTACTGCTGGTCATATTACTCCTTTAATAAGCAGTTTGGGGCAAGCAGCCTTCAGACAAGTATCACCTGTTCATTATCACCTTCTTGTAGCAGGGCTCTCTAAGCCAGTTGCCATGGTTGGGCTGAGTGAGACCCCCAGACCAGCACAGAAGAAGATGGGTTTTCAGGCAGAGCACATGGGAGATTCTCCCTCTCTGGATAAACCCATCGCTTGTTCTCCATCCCTGCTCCTCAAAACTGCCCGGATCAAAGCAGTTTTCCCATGGTGCTGCCTGCAAACTGTCTGCCCTGGCAGAAAGGGCTGGACTCACCATCCTGGGCCTCCAGGAGTGGTAGGGATGGTGGTGACAGGGCAGGATGGAAAAGTACCTGACGGACCCCAGGCACCTCCTTGCCACCCCACTCAGAGCACTGCACCCCACGGAGATGCAGTGGGACCCCTGGCCAGCTCGGGCGAAGGCCAGGGGGAGGCTCAGAAGAGATTGCACAGAGCCAGGGACATGGTGAAGCTGAGCCCCAGCTGGGCTGGAGCCAAGCCCAGCCCCAAGGCCATCCAGGCCAACCAGGGCTGGCAGGGGAGGACAGCAGGGCACAGCAGAGGAGGGACATGTCCCAGCACTGCATAAAAAGCCCCAGCAGGGACAGGGAGCAGGTGGCACTCTGAGAAGAGCCCAGAGCAGCACTGCCAGAGCTGTAGGCGAGGGGCCATGGAGCAGTACTTCTCAGCCACCCAGAAGATGGAGCAGGAGGTGATGTTCCCCAGCCTGCTCCGAGGGGTCTTCCCGCAGCAGGAGGGGGCAGCCCCAGGCGCCGAGAGCCACACGGACCTCTACGAGCGCTACCAGCTCCTCAAGGCCATCAAGCCCATGGTGGAGAAAGGCCTGGCCTCTGCCAGTGACCAGAGCTTGACCAATGCCGACATGGACACAGCCTTAGATGAGGGTGCAGACAGCAATCTGGAAGAGCGCCTCTCCCATCATGTCAACGGATTGCAGCAAGTTCTGACAGACCTCACCAAAAACACCAAAGCCCTGACCCGGAGGTACAGCCAGATCCTGGAGCAGATCAACCTCAGTGAAGATCAGTCCAGTTCTTGAGCCTGTACTTCCCATCTCTGAGGTAAGAGCTTGGGGACATGCAGTGCCAAGGAAGAGCTGGCTGAGGCGTAACATACTTTGTCCTCGTGCCCCATCAGCTGTGTGGTGCTATAATGTTTGCATCACACCCCCAAATCCCAGGAGTTCTGAGTCTGCACTTCATTGCTCAACAGAAACATCCTCCTGGATTTGTCTTTCTCAATTGCCACTGGTGCATGCTGTGTCAGTGAGCAAAGGCAACTCTGTGAGCTCCACACTGTCCCCAAGACTCCCCAGTTTGCAGCATAGGAAATGTCTTTCTGCTGCTGGCCAGACACAAAAGATCCCAGGGACAAAAGGGATGAGTGGCTGAAGGACCCTGAACTTTGGACTCCAGGAGCTGCCAGACACTGGTGCTCCAATTATTTCTCTTTTTTCTCTGATGGAAAATGCAACAGTCATTTTTAGGGAGGAGTTCGGCACTTTCAGGTCTCCAAATATCTAACTGACACACCACCTGCAAACAGCTCAGACACTTCAATTCCCCAGCCTGAAAAGCAAACCCATTCTCCATGCTGGTGGGACTTTAATCCCTGAGGCCCCTTGGGGAGACATCCCCACGATCCATCAGAGATGGGGCTCATGGCCAAGGTCCTTGTAGTGAAATGGAGAGCGTCGAAAAATGACAGCAACAACAGAGGGCATTAACAGGACTTTACACTTATTTAAGACACCCAGACGGGAATGAGGACATCCTGACCAAACCCTCTCCGTTATCCCCACAGGGTTCTGTTGTCCAAGCCCAGTGGCACTTCTTCTCCTGTGCCTGGTCCCACCGAGGAGCGTCCTTCGTGAGCAGCGCAGAGCTTGGCCGTCTGCCTGCTGTGTGCTGCCTGTACCATCCGACTCGTCCCGCGGCCAATCCTGTCAGCAAGCTTCCTGCTTCGTTTCACCCCTGTCCCAGGGGGATTTCTGCAGGACAGAAATGCGTGGTTTGTGTAGTTGCTTTGCAGAAGGCGTCTGTAACATTGAAGCGATGCTTTTTCTGTGTGCACCTAAACCCCTCCAAACCGTTCTCTTTGGTAATGTAAATGAAATGCAAAGCCTTGTGCAGAGGCGTCCTGTGTTTCCTACTAGCTGTCACTTCTGTAGAACTACCCTCCCTCAGCACATGAGGGTGAAGGACCTTGGCCACCAAGGCCAGGCTTCAGTGCAGGGAGACGAGCTGGGTTTCTTTGGCAGGGCTTTGAGATGAATGTTCCCCCAGCTCTCTGTCTCTCCCACCTTGCAAAACCTTGGTGTAATCCTGCCACCTTTCTGTGCTTGGGGCTGGATCCCAACCTGCTCCCCAGCATCCCTCCTTCCCTCACACAACATCTCCTTCTCTCCTGGATTCCCAGCTCCTCAGTGCCCCAACCCTATCAGTACCTGCACATCCCACCCCTTGTCCTACACTCATCCAGCCCTTCATACCCAACACCATGTCCTCTCCTGTGGACAACCTGTTGGAATCCTCACAAGCCCCAGCAAAATCAAGGCAATTCTGCCTCCTCCCTGCTTGGCCATGACACACTCCAGAGCTGGGAGCAGAGGAGGAGGTGGGAATGCTCAGCTGGGGTAGGAAGGCAGGACTTTGCTCACCTCTGATCCCTGTGAGCTGTGGGGAGACCAGGGGCAAAGCCCTCACTGGATGAGTAGACAGGAGCTCTTAACAGGCAGGTTGCCTGCAAGCTCTTAACAGGTTGGAAGGGACCTTAAAGATCGGCTGGGTCCCACCTCCAAGCGACTCCTTCCCTCCCAGACACACCACCCTTGGGAATTCCTACTGAGCTGGGCACTAGAGGGAGGTGTCCCCTTGCCTGTTCAGAACATTTCAAAAAAACCTCAGCTGTTGAAATAGTGCTCCTTTGGCTGAACAAACACTGGTTCTCCATCAACTTTCCACTTCTGATTATAAAACTGGAGATCTCTGAGCATCTGTGGTGAGAGGAGGATTGTCACCATGCCCTGTGTTGCAGGTCTGGTTGTGTTGTTTGTGTTGCTACATGTGCTCTTTGAATCTGCTGTATCACAAAAGTGAAATAATATCCTTCAGAATGAAATCAGAGACTCATCAACTCTAAAAGTCTCCATCTAAAATGAGCAGATGTTCTGCAGATGCTATCCCTGTTTCTTCCATTCACCTGGAGGCAGCTCCATGCCTTGCTCATGTGTTCATGTTAACCCCTTTAGTGGGGTCCAGTCCACAGCACTGTAAAAGGAAGACAAGAGCAGGAATTTCCTGCCTTGCCTTTATTTTAGTGAAACTCTAATTGCACAGAAAATAAAAGAGAAAAATTGTTCTGCTGTTGGCCAGCTCAGATCTCAGATACAAGCCTTCAGCCATGCATCCTGAGAAGGTGGGTGGAGCTGATAAATGGCTGGAAGGCATCAGTTAGGAATGCTGACAGTGTTTGCACAGCACATGGTGTTTGATTTAGGAGCGGTTCTTGAACAGCTGAGTCTCTTAAAAAGAGGTTGCCAATTCAATATATTAAGGAAATAAATAATTTATAAATACTTTTATGGATAGTACTATTTTCCAAACTGATGCACAGTCACAGAATCATAGAGTGGTTTAGGTTGGAAGGGACCTTAAAGATCT
The DNA here is from genome assembly GCA_013397865.1 of Struthidea cinerea. Classification (NCBI taxonomy): domain Eukaryota; kingdom Metazoa; phylum Chordata; class Aves; order Passeriformes; family Corcoracidae; genus Struthidea; species Struthidea cinerea. Next base: position 4,830 of record VZTI01006023.1, read on the forward strand.
TCTAGTTCCAAACCCCTGTGCCATGGGCAGGGATGCCACCCACTGGATCAGTTTCATCAGGGCCCCATCCAACCCAACCATGAACACTTCCAGGGGTGGGGCAGCCATAACTTCTCTGGGCAACCTGTGCCAGTGCCTCATCACCCTCTGAGTAAATGTGTGTACCAGCACAGAGACGTTCCAGCTCACTGTTATAGACATATTTATACAATTTTCAAAAAACCACATATTTATTCCCCACAAAGCCACTGTCAAGTTATTCTTCTTTGGTAAACCCAAATTTCTAAGCGCTAATATTATTATTATTATGATTCATATTGGGGTTGCTCATCCAAGGTCCAGGCACAGGCTAATTCTTTCATGCAAAAACAGGGAAAGGATGGTCCCTGCCTGAAAGAGCTTATGGTCTTGGAAATATCCCTTTTACATCAAATAAAAACTGTGGGCAGAGGAACCAGACCACTATGTTGATTACACTGAAGGACCAGCCGTGGGTGGTGTAGCAGTAGAAGAGAGTTGTGGACATGAGCTGGCAACTATTCCTTTTGCTAAAGTGGTAAGGATTTCTGTTGTGGCATTGAAGGTTTGGCCTCAAATGTCATTAGCCACCCTTGATTATGATTTGGGAAATCTCTCAGATGAGCAAGGTAAACTCATCTACTGCCCTTCACCCTGCCCTGGTGAAAAGCTTGTGTGAGCAGAGAGGTGATGGCCTACCCGTCTATCCAGTTCTGCAGCTGCAGAAGGAAATGTTATCACCTCCAGCATCGAAGAGGTGGTGGATATGAACTCTGTCAGCTATATCCAGGATATTTTCTGAAACACCTACATAAGCCAGCCCAGAGAATGGGATTTGCAGCATTTACAGGTCCAGAATGTGAAGATCTTCCAGGTCTCCCTGTTTTCCAGTAAGCATTAAGCTTTTAAAATTTATTATAAGTCACAAAAACTGGTGTCCCAAGCAGACCCCACTTGTGCATCCAGCACTACCAATTCTGCTGGTCTGGCATAGGGAAAATTCGTGCATTTGTATTCAAAGCAGCAAAGATAACTCAGAGGTTATCATTAAGGATCCCTCAGGATGCTTCAGAGAACCAAAAGCAAAATGTAAGATGGGTTCAATGACAGGTTTACCTAAATGCACAAAGCATTCAAAAGAGTCTGGGCCCAGCTTTGATGGAGCCTTTCGGGAGGACAGGCTTTATTCTCAAGGGAAGTGAATGAGTCTAAATTGTAACTGTTTTTCCCTCTGTGCCTCAAGCTCCTGCTCAGATCAATGTTGCCGTCTGTGAGGATACAGATTGCAGTTAACACGCAAGGGCATGGACTCCGCGTAAGATGGAGAAGTGCAAAGCCGTTTATTGTGCAGTGAATTTTTCTTAAATACCAGAGTACAAACAGGATGTAACATCATGTAAACAGGAAAGATGTCCACCACAGTGTTCCCAATCACCTAAGCCATTGCACTGATATTGCCTAATACGGTAATTAATAAACAATAGCCTATAAAGCTACAAACTACAGTTGTCACCTCCTATAGGTGCAACACTGTCCACAGACCCACAAGCCCCTTTCAGCCCATCCCTGGAGACCTGGATGTGCTCCCAGGGTCAGCTCCGGGCCCGGGAAAGAGGCTGTCTGTCCGGCCCACAGGGCCTATTTCTCTATCAACACATAGTGCAACCCAACAATGATCCAGCAAAATCCCTGGAGTATTCAAAGTGACAAAGCTGGTGTCCACGAGCACAATGCAGATTTTGTGCAAATGATTTCCTTACATACCATGCTGTCAATTTTCATCATTAATATCTCTCCCCCAGGAAGATTTTTAGGAAGCGTTGTATTTGTCTGAGATTTTTCCTTTGGCTGCTGGTACAGGGAAGCAGCTTGAAACAAAAGAGAGTGAGGAAACGTTGGTAGAGGAGGTAACACCTTTTATTAGGCCAACAGAAACTGGAAAAAAATGGAAAAAAAAACCCCAAGCAAGTGGAAGCAGAATCTGACAGACATTGGAATGCCTCGTGTGCCCTAAAGCATGGATAGTTTTATCCATCTGTATCAGCTGATCTAATAAAAGATATTGTCTCTCATTACAAACATTAAGTTACATCTCTGGATAATCATGCCCATGGCAATTTTGCCACCATAATGAAACAAAGACAGAAGTGATGAGTGGCCTGAAGACAAATTTGAAAGCAACAGTGCACTTAGAATCACCTAGAATGCAGTAAAGGAGACCCTGCAGGGCTGTGGTCTGGTTCTGGAGAGGTTATTTAGTCTAGCTCTGATGTGATACTCTGCATTTAATAACTTAACACACAGAATCATCACAGAATCAAAGAATGGTTTGGATTGGGAAGGAACCTCAAAGATTATCTAGTTCCAATCCCCCCTCCATCATGCGTAGGGACACATTCCACCAGACCAGGTTGCTCAAAGTCCCATCCAACCCAACCTTGAACATTTCCAGGAATGGGATATCCACAGCTTCTCAACCTGGGCCACTGTCTCATCACTCTCACAGTAAAGAATTTCTCCCTTATATCTAATCGAAATCTCTCCTCTTTTATCTTCAAGCTGTTCCCCCTTGTCCTGTCACTATGCGCTCAGGCAAAAATTTACTCTCCTTTTTTTATAAGCCCCCCCTTTAAGCACTTTCAAGTTCACCTTCACTACATCCCTGTGAGCGTTTTGATTTTGTGATACAAATTCTTACAACCACTAAACCTGTGGTGCTGTCCACATTCTATATTTGGTGGATACAGGATATTAGAAAACAATGCCATGCAAAGGTAATAATCAAATATTTATGGCCAATTGAAAAGAATAGTTTACGCTGAAGCAGAGATTCAGGTTTGATTTTATTCACCTTTTTTCACAAATTACTCAGTGTCCAGAGATTGTATGGGTGAGGAAGAAAATGCCACCACCTCGGACAGGTTGTAGACACCCTGATCTGTCATCAATGGTAGTGACAAATGGGATCAGTGAAATTGATTGGGATAAACTGTGTGTTAAAGCAGCAGTGCATGGAGGCCAAAAAGCCGTGAAAATGTTTACTGGTTTTGAAACAACCAGTTGTCAAGGCAGAGGTGGACACCCAGGCACACCTCATGGGGCTCCTTGGAGGTGCCCTGGGCACTGGGCCTCCCTTGGAAGGGATTATTCGGCCCTTAGTCACAACTCAGATAGCAGTGCACGAGGTGTGTGCTGGCAGCCAGCCCGAGTCCACCCTGGGCCTTGCTGGTTGCCAGAAAACTAACGAGCAAATACTTCCGCTTTCAGGCTGTCCCCTCCCCTCTCCCTACACCTGCAACTAGAACCGAGACTGTGCCCGGGACAAACTGGAGCCTCTGTGGCAGCAGCTGGGCTGGGAGCAGGGGAAAGGTGACCCAACAAAGAAGGACCAAGTGGAAGAAGATTGGAGCACAGCTGGGAGCCATCCTGCCTGTGGAATAGGACACTAGCACTGAGCAGCAGGTTTTCCCAAGCAGCTGAGCCCTCGGCTCCTGGGCAAGATGAGTATTTCATCGGAGCACAAGCCCCTCGGGAAGCAGGTCACCGGCAGCCTGCATACGGTGAGTAAGGCATGCGCTCAAGAGCACAATTCCCTCATGTGGGATCAAAGCACCCCTGTTGGGCTACATTTGAGTGGGTTTTTTCCCCCCATATGTTAATCTGAAGACACCAGGGCTTGCCAAATATATCCCTAAGAAGAAGATTCTAGTTAAAAAGCTGTGTCTGACTCTGGCCTGTTTGCACCTGCTGTGTCACAGAAGGGCCAGCTCTCTCACGGGCATGCAAGATCTGACAACAGCAAATAACCAGAGTGGTTCTTCTCCTTTGGCAAGAGATGGAATTCAATTAATATGAACTTTAATTGGTCAGATCCCTAAAGAAAAGCCTCTTGTAGGTTTTGGGGGTTTTCAACAATTCTTATGAGTCTTTAATGATGCAAAAGCTGCCCTGTGTTGTTGACATGCAGGATCATCAGGTGGGAGCAGTAGTTTTTCTAGCTACAGGGAAAATTAATGGCAGTCTCAGACAAGCAGCATGTTACTAGGCAGAAATAAATGATGAGATTATTTCCTTTTACTCTCCTCTGCCCTCAGTATATTGCTAACCAGTTTGTCTTCTTGGCTAAAGCTGAACAATCTCTTCTCCAGACCTCTCTGTATTAAAAAACCCCAACCTTCCTGTGTTGTACATTTCACATATAGGTTGCAAAATGCTTCCCCATGGAAGTAACTGTTTTACAGATTAATAAACTGGGGCACAAATAGATGGAATGACTTTCCTGAGTGTCACCTTGCTGGCTAATTACAGAACTGGGAATCAGCTGGTTCCAGTACTCCCAGTTCACTGGGAACCACTTTGGTGCCAGGCTAAAATCATGAATCAGGATCTGAGAACATAAAGTTAGTTGGGCTAGTGCATTAAGGAATAACATGTTGTTCATTTGTATTAGTGACAAACAATGTGAAACATTTAACCTGCCATCTGAAAAAGGAGCAAAGGCTCAAAAACCTGAGACCCTCCTGTGAAGTGATCCCAGGTGGGGAGAGCTGTTGGTATCATTTGGATTAATGGCAAATCTCCTAAGGAGAGACTTTACTACAGAAACAGCTTTGGGCTGTGTTTTTCAGTGGGTGGAAATCACAAGATAGTCTCAGATAGAATAGTACTTGTCTCCTTGATCCAAGTGTAAATGATTGCTCTTGAGATGAAACTACCCACACTAGTGCAAAGCAACATTCCAGCAGGGTCTTTGGCCTGAATCTGCTGTTGTTTCCCTGGCTTGCTTAGGCTCTGAGAAAATTTCTGCTAAATCTGATAGTTTGCTCCTGTTTAAAAGGAAGGTCTCACCCTGCACCAGGCTGTCTGTTCCTAGTCCCATCATTTTGTCAGCTCTGTGCTTGTTAAATTCTCTGTGAGCCAAGCCAGCTCACTAAAATGAAAGAGCAGCAGAGCTGGCATGAGGTGAGCAAGAGAGCATGTAGGTAGATACAAGAAGAGGACGGGGAGAGGGCACGGGAACCCCCCCTTCTTTTGGTGTGGGCTGCGAGATCAGCTCACGCCATCCGTGGGTCTGTACCCATGTGATCCAGCTAAGCACTTAAGTACACGCTTACCTGAGGCATGTGACCAGCAGCACTGAGGCAGATCCTTGCGTGATCAGGTCCAAGAAAGTGCAGGTGAGCTCCTGGAAAACAGGGCTGTTTACTGACTCACGCCTTACCAATGGCAGGTGTGGCCCTGGCCTGGCTTGTGACGTGCATTACAGTAGTGCGGGCAGGAGGGAAAGGAACTGTCTTCTTTCTTCCCTCTTCTTTCCATCTGCTGAGTATTACATAAAATGACCAAGTGCAAAGGGAAGCTAGTAACATTTTTCAGAACTGAACTTACAGGAAGGTCACAGTGAACACCAAGTCCAGCTTTCCAGGTATTCAGGCCTCCTCCAATTCAAATAATGGTGTTAATACAAAGGGTAAAAAAAAAGCAAACAAACCCATGAACTTTCCATTCTTCCCTCTTAAATCCATGCCAGTTGCATGAAATATTTCCTTTACCTCCTAGCTAAAGCCATCATACATTTTTAAGTGCTTTGCTGAGCAGCTTCTGTCCTGCAGCTCTGACATGACGGATTTTTGTGTCTTACTTCAGTGTTTGTAGCTCAACCCCCAGATGCGTGGAAGCCAATTCCACCTATTTGTAAGGTTTTAAAGAGCTTTATTTTCCCCTTTGAAGAGAAAAGAACAGTTCAGGTGGTAAGGATGAAGTGGCACAGCTTTGGGCTCTATCCTTGAACCTGAGGTGGGTGAGAGCTCACATACTGCTCTTGCTGTAAGGACAGTTGCCCACAGGGACAACGCTTGTGAGTGACTTAGGAGATCAGTGTTGAATCCTGTAGTCACTCACAGCTTCCCTGGGTGGGGTACTTCTTTTCCCTCCTTCCCACTGGGAAAATGACACTTTCCTACATCCCAAAGATGAAGTGAGGACTTAGCCATTTAGAAATGTCCGAGTCTCTGCTGCTCTGGTTGAGAGGGCTGTATAAGCATCCTGCATCTGCTTTTTGCCGTAAATCAGGTGGAAGTTCCCACCTGATGCCCAAGAAATGGGAGCTCATACTGCTCTTCAAACCTTCATTCCATCCTCCAACCACAATCTTTTCCTTCCTCTTTTCCTTTCCTCTTACTTCCACATTGATGACCTCAGACTGGTAACACACATGGTTTTTTGTCCCCTTGTGATACTTGCAGTTGTCACCAATTGTGGAGTTAAACGTGGGCGGGGAGATGTACACGACAACGCTGAGCACCTTGAAGAAACACCCTGGCTCCAAGCTGGCAGAGATGTTCACAGGCCAGCCCAAACTCAGGACTGACTCTGAAGGGAGGTTCTTCATCGACAGGCCAGGCACCTACTTCAAATACATCTTGGAGTACCTGCGCAGTAACCAAGTGCCCACCCAGTGCATCCAGGACGTCTACAAGGAGGCGTTGTTCTACGACATAGAGCCTTTGATCAAGCAGCTTGAAGACTCCCCACAGATCTTTGGGGAGCTCGTGGCGAGGAGGCAGTTTCTGGCTCGTGTGCCCAACTACAGTGAGAACATTGAGCTGATGATCCGCATTGCGAGGGCAGAAGCGGTTGCATCCCGACAGTCCAGCGTCATCGTGTGTGTGGTCAGAACTGAGGAGGACGCAGCGAGGTGTCAGGATGCCTTGCACAGTCTGGACACGGATAAAAAATCCGTGGTGAAGTTTGGCCCCTGGAAGGCTGTGCCAAGTATTTCTGATCTGCTGGACTGCATTCAAATGGATGTTGAAGCCAAAGGGTATAAAATATCCTTTCAGCCCCACGTTGCTGAAAAAGGTTTTCGCTTCAAGTCGCACGACTTCTTCTACAAGTTCCTGTTCACCTGGTGGTAGCAAAGTGCCGCCATCGATAGGGAACATTAGAAAGCAATTATTGGAACAAATTAACCTGGGCTGTGGAGACTAAACCATGGGCTGCCAGAGGCACAGGAAGAAATGCACAGGCCAACAAAAGGATCTCCTTTGCCTGTTTGCCATACCAAAGAGCACTTAAGAGCCACTTTACTTGGGTTTTAGGGGATAACTTCTTAGGGGATTTGAAAGGCTTCAGGAAAAGGAGGAATTTTACTGTTCAATGTTGCTTACTATTCATTCAGTTCAAAGAGATGGGTCTGTGAATTGAGCCAACCTCACTCAACCTAAGGGAAATGAATATGCCAAATATGTCTCGTGGACATGTAGAATTGCTCTCTCAGTGCAAATGGGAACAGGCCACAACTGTGCAAATCCTGACTGAAACAGTGACAGTAACACATGCTTCAATTACACTTGGTTTCTTAATGAGAAGGCAAAAGCTATTCTTCTCCCTCCTTTCTACTCTAGAATCTCAGTTAAAAGGAAGGCTTCTGTGTCCTATGTTCTTTTCTTATTCCTCCAGTAGACAGCCTACTCTCTAGTCAATGTATTTATTACCATTATTTATTGTTTGTTCTGAAGGAAAGACAGAGAACTTCAGCTACGGTCCAGGATCAACAAAAGGCAAAAATACCATCACTGATGTGAGGAGTTTATAATCTAAGGACATGCACTCCTCTTTCAGACCACACAATCTCTTTCTTGTGACACTCATTATTAAGATGATGCTATTTCTAACTATATAAGCTTCTGGAATAATTGGGAAAACTCACCACGATTTGGTGGGAAGGAAGCCGTACTGAAGCAACAGCCTGCAAATTCTCTTTTACAGAACATAAGTTGCATTCTACATTGTGTTTTAAAAAGTCTTAGAATTTGAAAGTTTATTTTTATACTGGAGATGGCTTGGGTTTAATCACTGAAAATATTAATGGCTAATTTGATAAAGATCATATTTCCTTCTCGGAAGATGGATTTCTTCCAGTTAAGGACAATAACCACAGAATCACAGAATGGCCCCTGGGATTTCAAATAAATAACTTTTAAAATTTTTTTGAATGATGTAGAAGTGCTTTATTGACTGACATTTTCCCCTCAAGATCCCCAGATTCTAAAGACCTGAAGTTTTGTCTACAGGGAAACAAATTTGAATCGTTCCTAATTAAGCTGTGTTTCAGATGTGCTTATCCTAGCATGGACCTGCCCCCAGTGACAGTCGTGAGTCACTCCGACTGCAGGGCAGTTCTGCAGAAGGTGTGAAGGGGCTCTGAGATCTCTCACATTCATAACCTTGGTCAGAATGGACCCAGTCAGTGTCTGAGAGGACAAAAAGGTTTAGGAAATAGGCTCTTTTGATCATAACCAAGTGGTTGGTGGTGCTCAGCCTGAAAGAAGGGAGATTGAGGAGGCTCCCAATAGACAAAAGGCTGCTTTAAAGAGATCTGTTACACTTTGTACATACTAAGGGTGGGGAAGCTGGCTTAAGTCACAAAAAGGGAGATGAAAATTAGGTATCAGGAAAAAACAATCTCAGCATAGAGTAGTTAAAGCCTTACACCAACTAACCTCCTAAGTCTATAGGACTGCTGCCAGGAGAAACTTTAATTTGCACGCACTCAAATCTTGTGCTCAGTTTGGGGCACCTCACTCCAAGAAGGACATTGAGGCCCTGGAGTGTGTCCAGAGAAGGGCAACGGAGCTGGGGGAGGGCTGGAGCACAGGTCTGGTGAGGAGTGGCTGAGGGAGCTGGGGGTGTTTTGCCTGGAGAAAAGGAGGCTTGGGGGGACCTTATTGCTCCCCACAACTGCCTCAAAGGAGGATGTATCCAGGTGAGGGACAGGACAAGAGGAAATGGCCTCAACTTGTGCCAGAAAAATAATCAGGAAAACCTTATTCACCAAAAAGGTGGTCAGGCATTGGGAACAAGCTGCCCAAGGAATTGGTCGAGTCACCACTCCTGGAAGTGCTCAAAAAATGTGTGGATGTGGCACTTGGGGACAGAGTTTAGTGGTGGTCTTGGCAGTGCTGGGTAAATGGTTGGACCTGATGATCTTAAGAGATTTTTTCTCACTTTAGTGATTCTATGATACTGATAGAAATTACAAAACTTTTCTAATTTTTAAAATTAATTGTTTTAATTAGCTTTTAAATTGTTTTAATTAATCATAAACAGTATATTATTCATTAGCATTTTATTAGTCTTAAGTCACTTTTAGCCAGCACATAGCTAAGTTTCTTTACACAGACTGTTATTGTTAGAGTTTGATTGGGAAAATCACCGAAACTTTTTTTGCTAAACTAACCCTGTTATGCTTTGATGAACAAAACCTGGGAGAGAAAGATGTATTTCTAAAATTCGACATAAGAAATGCAGAGTTTATAGACTACAAGGGCATTTTGCAGAAACCGGAAGATAACAAAGAGACTAACAAAGAATCTTCAGTTTGTGCTGCACAACTCCCTGCCTGGGAAAAAGATAACAAAAAGACTGAGAAATGTGGACTGATTAACATGAGAAGCGAGAACAAATAACCAATAGAGCACAGAATACTAATTAATGAAGAGAATGATATCATTTAGAACCAATGAACATTAATTACTTTGTTTGCTAAAAAAGCAGAAACAGGTGGGAAAGTTGGCTTAAAATCGAATACTAGTGAGACCGGCGTGTCCTTTCTGGGAACACAGCGCGGGGCCGAGGCCCCGGGGCGGGGTGGGTGAGTGACTCCGGCCGCGGGGCGGGCCGAGCCGCGCCCGCCATCTTGGGCCCGCGTCCCCGTGGCAACGGGAGGCCGCCGGACCATCGAGTGCGGCCTCCGGGCGGAAAGAGAGGACGCCCCTCTGGCTCCTCCCTGCGGCCGCTCTGTGGCTCCTCTTCCGGGTTGCGGAGCGGCGTCATGGCGGCGCACTTGAAGAAGCGGGTGTATGAGGAGTTCACCAAGGTGGTCCAGGTAACACGTCATCCCTGGGCCAGGATGGATGGCTCCGAGCTCTGCCGTGCGGCGGGAGGTGCCGGCCGGTGAGGCGGAGCTGTGGGGAAACCCGGCGGCCCAGCCCGGGGCCGAGCCTGGGAGCGCCGCCCGCCCGCCGGGCGTCGGGGATGGGGAGGAGCGGGACGGGTCGGATTCGAGTTTAGGGAGGCTGGAGCTGCCGGAGGGGAGAGGTCTGAGGGAGGGTTTTCCTCTCAGGTTGGGGAGGGAGAGAGGTTGTGGAGTCTCTCTCACTAGAGATACTCCAGAATCGTCTGTACGCAGTCCTGTGCGATGTGCTCTGGGATGACCGTGCTTGAGAGGGAGGTTGGACCAGATGACTCACTGTGGACCCTTCCAACCAGACCCAATCTGTGAATCCGTGACCTGGGTTGGGCTGCGACTGCTGCGGGGAAGACGCAGCATCCTCCAGCCCGGGACTGGGGAAGGATCTACAGCAAGTTTGTGGGCTGCTCTAGGCCGGTGGGAGTGGGAGAAGTCGTGTTTGCCCTCGGTTGGCTGTTTGGTGTTGGAAGCAGTATTTGACCCAGCGTAGGGTGGGGAAAGGCCGTGTTTCCCGGAGATAGGGACTACCTGGGCAGGTCAGTAACAGCCACAGCGGTCTGCGTATGTGTTCCTTCCTGAGACAGATGAAGGAGAGGCTAGAGACTGCCGTGGGACATGGGAGCTTCCTTAGGCCTCCCCGTGTTCAGTCTGGGAAGGAGTGGGTCTGGATTTGCTGTGTTTCTGAGCTGTGTCCCTCTGCCCACAGCAGCAGCATGAGGACCTGTCCACTAAGAAGCTGCGGCTGACCAAGCCCAGCAAGTCAGCAGCGCTCCACGTGGACCTGTGCAAAGCCACCTCGCCGGCAGATGCCTTGCAGTACCTGCTCCAGTTTGCCAGGAAGCCCGTGGAAGTGGAGAGTGTGGAAGGGGTTGTCAGGATCCTGCTGGAGCATTATTACAAGGTGGTGAAGCTGAGCAAGCATGCTTGGCTCCTTCTGCTCTTGTTTTCTTGGCGTGGGATGTTGAACAGGGGCTCACAGGCTCCTGTGTTGCTGACTCAGTTGCCAAAAGCCTGGGCTGAGAGTGAGCGACTGCAGCCCTTTACCCAGGTGTTTCTGATTGTGTTACGTGGTCCCTGTGCTGATGGTTTCCGGGGCGTGACAAGGGTGTGGCAGTGTTGTCCCTGCACATGGCCTGTGTGGAAGTTAACTTGGCAAGGGACAAAAGACATGTCAAGTTTTCCAGGGAGCCTATCTGTCCAGAGCTGTTTCAACTTTATCTAACTCTTTCCTGACTGATGTTTCCTTGCCTTGTTCTTAATTTCCTCTAGCAGTGGAGAGACCTTTTAGCTATTGCTGATGCTGTGAGAAACAGCACTTCTTAAGTCATAGAATCATGGAATGGTTTGGGTTGGAAGGGACATTAAAGATCATCCACTTCTGACCCTTCTGCCATGGACAGGGACACCTTCCACTAGCCCAAAGTTCCATCCAGCCTGGCCTTGAACACTTCCAGGGATGAGGCAGCCACAGCTTCTCTGGGCAGCCTTCTCTGGGCCAGTACCTCACCACCCTCTCAGTAAAGCTTTTCTTCCTAATATCAAATCTATGAAAAAAAATGTCAGGGATCGGTCTCTTCTCCAATTAACAAGCAATAGAGCAAGCAAGTGGCCTCAAGCTGTACCAAGGAGGTTTAGACTGGATATTTGGAAAAATTTCCACACTGAAAAGATTATTAAGCACTGGAACAGCCTACCCAGGGCAGTGGTTGAGTCACCATCCCTGAAGGTATTTCAAAGATGTGTAGATGTGGCACTTGGGGACATTGTTTAGTGGTGGACTTGGCAGTGCCGGGTTAAGGGTTGGATGTGATGATCATAGAGGGCTTTTGCAACATAAATGATTCTCTGATTCTATGAAATACAGACTTCCTAGTCAAATAACACAGATTATTTGTGCTTGAAGTTTGTTTTGTAGCCTGTATTAGAAGAGAGACTCATGAACCTGCAGGTGAGATCACACTGGCAAGAGCACAGCCTGTTACAGAATCCAGCTCTTAAAAATACTGCTTTTAAAACTGCTGTAGCTGACATTATTTTACTTAAAGACGAAATTTTCCAAAGAACTTGTTTCTTAGTATCTCTGTAAAGCTTGCACTTCTCCTGATCATCCAGGAACCTGACCCTGAAAGCTGTAACTGCAGTGGAAGTTATGTGATGATTTAGTTGTTTGTACTGTCATTGTTTTGTTTAAGATGGTGCTGCAGCCTCCTGCTCCTTCATCCGTATATATTTTGGTAGGGCAGTCCCCATACAGTCCTGATGGCAGTATCCATTGTTCAAGCTCGTAACTTCAAACCTAAAAAAACGCTTCTCAGTTCAGTTGAGAAAGGGACTACTCCCTTCAGTGTTACATTTGTCACTTGGAGGCTGTGTGTGGCACTAAAGTCTCTTTTAAACACTTGAAAGATACAAAAGTTGTAACTGTGAAATTTCTTGTTGAAAGATGGAGTATTTGTTATTGTAATATTTCTGCATATAATAATCTCTGTGTTCAGTGTTACAGGGTTGCTTGGTAAGATCCAAGAATGACATCCAGATGACTTTTTGTCTTTCTACTCTGTATTGGATATCCTTGGCAATACAGTGAAAGAGGAGCTTCAAGTTACGACCAGAAGTCTTGTGTGCAAGAGTCTGTAGAAGCCTCAAAATGAATCTTTGAAATGCATGAACTTTATAAATTAATTTTAAAGGAATATTAATTGATGAGGCTTACTTATGTAATTATCACCTGTGACAGCATTTACTGTTTCTTAAATAAGTAGATGTAAGCAGGTAATATATGCTGGTTTTTTTTTTATTTTAATCTTGTTGTATTGGGGTTTCTTTTGGATGTTGTTTCCTTCCAGGAGAATGATGCCTCTGTAAGACTGAAGATTGCATCCTTGCTGGGGTTGTTGTCAAAGACTGCAGGATTTTCCCCAGACTGCATTATGGATGATGCCATTAACACACTTCAGAATGAGAGTAAGTCTCACTTTTGAGGTGGTGCTTGAGATCAAGGTGGAATCATGCTGTCAAAGCATTTGGGACAGTGGCAAGGCCTTACACCTCAGGTGTATGATTGGAAATTGCTGGTTAGAGTATTTATTTTCTGGTTTCGTGAATGATGACAGATAACACCATGTTCTGAGGAAGAGAAAAATGTTCCTCTGGCCTGCCTGCTGTATGTCTTTGTTCTAAAGGAGTGCAAAGTTTGCTTTTGCATCTCCATATGAGAGCTGTTGCTTCTGAAGTTCTCTGTTCTATAGGACAGTTTTGCTTAAAATGGAAGTGTGTTTGAAGAGGAATTTTTTTATACCATGCTAGAGACCAGCTCATCAAGCTGTATCAACAGGAGCGTAGCCAGCAGGTCAAGGGAGGGTGTTATACCTTTTTACTCAGCACTGGTTAGGCCACATCTGGAATACCTTATCCAGTTTTGGGTTCCCTAGTGCCAGATTAGTGCTGGTAAGGTTGGGTGAGTTCAGCAGAACCACTGAGGAGGTAGAGGACTGGAGCATGTGATGTGCAAGGCGTAACTGAGGGAGCTGGGCTAGTTCAGGACTTGAAAGGAGAAGGTTTCAGGATGGCCTTCCAACGTGGATCAGTCTGTGATCCTGTAGCTGGTAAGAGTTCAGCAAATTGGTACGTAGCCTTTCACTGTTTTGTTTTGTAGAGTCTCACCAAGTCCTTGCTCAGCTGCTGGACACCCTGTTAGTGATTGGCACAAAACTCCCAGAGAATCCATCTGTCAGGATGAGGCTGGTGGAGGTAGCCTGCAAGGTAAGGCAGCCTCCCTGGGGCAGGGAACTTTTGTCATTGCCACAAGGAAAAAAGAAAGGTAGTCAGTATTTAAATTATTTTCATTTTTCTCAACAAACTGTTACAATACCAACATGGATAATTGCTAGGAAACATAATATGATGTTTCAAAGGGCTGAAAGAACGATAAGAACCCTGTTACGTCTGCTTGTCTCTTGTTCCACAGCATCTGACAGATTCTTCTCATGGTGTAAGGAATAAGTGTCTTCAATTAATTGGCTGTCTTGGCCCAGTGGAAAAAGGTGTTGCAAAAGAGGCTGAAAGCCAGGCGGCCAAAGATGTCCAGAAGATAATAGGAGATCATTTTAATGATCAAGACCCTCGTGTTAGGACTGCAGCTATAAAAGCCATGGTAAGTGTTGCTAGTACAATGGAAGAGATGGTTTGGGTTTGTATAAGGAATCTGAGAGAGGGCTGCAAACTGATCCAGAGAGGTTTGGTTTAGAGATTATTTTAATGAACTTAGTAAAAGTCCATTTAGTGTATCAAAATTACCTGGAAAAATAAGATAGGTCTTGATATATGGCAGTAACATGAGATTTCAAAGGGCATTTGAGTGATTCATAACTTCTGTTTCAGCTGTAGCTGAAGAAGCTTTTCAATTTGTTGACTCCTTTGAGTGTGTGTAGGCTCTTTCTTTTAGTGACAAATTTATTACTTGGTTTATTATTGGTTACCAGAACTACAATGAGCCTCTAGTGCTCCAAAGTGCAGTAGGTAGCTGCTTATGACAGGAAACCTGCATGATAAGTCCAAAAATAATTTTGTTTGTTTTAAAGCAAACATTTATGTTTTGCCTCATGGTTACATTCATTAGCATTCTCTTCCTGTTCATGAGATATACTATATACTGGTTTTTTTGTGGGAACCCTTCAGAAGCTTTTAGCTTTGCAGAAATGCAAGCAAAGACTATGCATTTCAAAATATTGCCTAATGTGAGTTGTCTGGAGTGTATGGGGATGCAGAAATTTCTCTATTACCCTTAAAGTTTATAACAATGTTCCATCTAATGTGATGGTCAACAAGGATCTTTGAATTAATGTTATTAAACTCCAAAGAAAGAAGGGAGATGCATTTGAGGAGATCAGATTGCACTTGAATCTCTCTGAAATCTCCCTCTGCTGTACTTACTCATCCTTCACAAAATCATTTAGGTTGGAGAAGACCCTTAAGATCATTGAATCCAGCACTAAACCCTGTCCCTAAGAGCCACATCTGTAGGCCCTTGAAATCCCTCCAGGGATGGTGATTCCACCACTGCCTTGGGCAGCCTGTTCAGTGCTTGACAACCCTTTCCATGCAGAATTTTTTCCTAATACCCAATCTAGATCTCATCACTCCCAATTTTTGTTGGTGCAATTTTTTTAAAGTAATTTGCATGACTTCTATAATGGTGTTCAGCCAAGTCCATAGCAAGATTTATGACCTTGAGTTTATAATTATAGCACAAAAAAAGCTGTCTTTCTGTTGTTTGAAGTATGGGAACATCCTGTATGAATTCAGGGTCACTAACCACTTTTCAGTGTTCGTGATCATAGTTTTTCTTGCTATGTGTTTGTGGGTTTTTTACTTTAATTCTGTGTTGTACTCTGAAGGATATAGAAGAGAAAATGTTTCTTGTTGACTGTATTCAGCCACATACTATTCCTTTGTTTATAAGCCAGATTCACGACACTGTTACTCTAAAACAAAACAATGTAGGACACTTTGCTGTCCCTGTGGTTCAGTAATGGAAGGATTTCCAGGGCAGGAAAACTCATTGGCAATGCTACTTTTGGATCCATGTTTCAGGAATGGTAGTAGAGTAATTATTTTGAGGATTCCTGCATCTGTTTTAATTGTGATTGAATATGGCTAACACTAAAAAATTATTTGAAGGTTGGGAGAATGGACAGACAGTGTATTTGTATAAATTGCTTTTCCCTAATCAAAGTATGAATGAGTCTGAAGCTAAAAAAACTATACTGAAGTCAAGAATATTATTTAAAATACTTAATGGTCAAGATAATGCAATATTTTAATTATAGCAAGCAATCAAGAAATGCAAGCATCTGAGTTACTCAAACAGAAAAACAGTGGTGAAAACTTAGTTTGTGTCCTTTAAATGTATAGTTACTCTTTGTTGCATTGTGTTTTTTTTCCTGTAGCTACAGCTTCATGAAAGAGGATTAAAGTTACAGCAAGCTATTTATAGTCAGGTAAAATCTTATATTTGTTTTGTACTTGTTTTCATATCTTTCTTTTTGAATTCTCTGGCAGTGTATTTTGTGAGGAGGAGGGCACTGAGCAGAGGTGGAGTATTTTGCACTTAGGTTGCCAATATTCCTTGTTGTCCTATGGCAGTGGAAATAAAAGGGTATTTTGCATCCATGGTGCTTAAATGCACTAAAGCATATAGGCTTTGTTATATATTGCTTGTTGGGGAGGTGATCATGGGAAGGGCAGAGTGTAATGAAGTCATTCCTGTCATCTGGCAGTCATAGTCATAAAGTCTTAAATAGTCCTGAAGTCTTAAACCTTTGTTCATTGGAGAGTACCCATGAAGCCTGTATTTATTACGTCAGTAAAGCTGTGCAGCTGCAGCCTGTGTCAGATCAGTTCTATTGCAGACTCACATTTCATCCTTCCTACCTAGTACAGGCAATTCTGCAGTTTCACAACATGGGCCTGATTGACTTGATTAGGACTAGTCTGCCTGATCGAACTAGGAGATACTAGGGAGTAGAAGGGAAGATTGGATTCATCTTAATTTTTAATCTGTCCTAGCTGTTTTGTGGTAAGAATGCTGATTACACTGTGGGAAGTGAATGACAGCTCAACTGGAGATGTTTCAGGTGTATTGGACTGTGAATCTTCTTTCAGGCCTGCAAGCTCTTGGCAGATGATTACGAGCAAGTGCGCAGTGCTGCAGTTCAGCTGATTTGGGTCCTCAGTCAACTTTACCCTGAAAGGTATGTCCTGCATGCACTGTCCTCAAAGTACTGGCCAAGTAATCATCCTCATCCTGAGAGTTTTGTGCTAGTGGGTCTGAGGAGCAGCTGTTAGGAAACTGATGTGTACAAATGGCTGATGCCTGATGAGAATGCACTGCTGCAGTGAGGTTTTGGTTCCTGGTATTTGTTGCACGTTCATAGGAATTCAGCATAGTTGTTTCTTACTGATGCCATCCAGTATGGAATGCAATCAACAAACTGATTTCTCTATGTCAGCATCGTCCCTATTCCTTCTTCTAATGAAGAAATTCGCTTGGTTGATGATGCCTTTGGAAAAATTTGCCATATGGTTAGTGATGGTTCCTGGGTTGTAAGAGTACAAGCTGCTAAGTTATTGGTAAGTTGCACTCTTTTCTTCTCTAGCAGAGAACAGTTCCTCTTAAGTTACTTAACTTTTCATATACATTTGAAAAAAAAAAATGGGAGAATGTTTAAAACTGTATAGGTAAATTTCTCCCAAAATTCTGAGGTGAAAGAAATGAGGGAGGTTGAGGAAACCCAACAGTTTTTCAGCTCACCTGTGCAGTGATTCTTTCCTTGAGAGTAGATGGTTGAGCATTAAAGAAATAAACAAATCCTTGTCATAATTCCCTGCCCCTACTTCTCTACCACAGGACATACCACATACTTCTCTACCACAACTGAACTCAAGAAAAGCCATATTAACCTCAGTGAGAAAATAAGATGTTCTGACTCTTAAATTCACTTTTTTAGACTCTGACGCACAGTAGTGTCAGGCATTGCATAAAGCTGTTAGAATGACCGGATAAGATTGGATACCCTGTTGGGATAAGTCAGGAAATTATACATATGGTGGAGTTCAGAATAATCCTGTTTCTTCCTTTTGATTTTTTTTTTTTTTCTTTAGGGTTCTATGCAACAAGTTAGCTCCCATTTCTTGGAGCAGACCCTTGACAAGAAGCTCATGTCAGATCTGAGGGTATGTAAATGTTCGGGTTTGTTTTCCTGTGTGTAGGTACTAAAATCGCACAAGAGGTATGTTAATATTGAGTGTGCTTGTTCACCTTGTCCTTTCCTGAGGGCTGTTGAGAGTTAATTGGTGATGACAGGTTTTGTTTTAGATTAAAGTCAATGAAGCAATTTCTAGTTTTAGATTTCGTTAATCAAGCATGTAAGAAACAGCTCTAGGCTATTCAGGTTTTGCAACAGCTGAAAGGTAAATGTTTGTGGTGTTCTGATAGTTTTTTTGGCTAAAAGCTTTGTTTATTGTGTATGGAAAGATTGCATCCTAGTTCTAGGAGCAAGCTCATGGAAACCTGCTGCAAGATCTGATCAAAAAACAAGGACATTTCAAGAGACATGAGTAGCTAAAGGCTACTTGGCCCTGTGAGCAAAATTTTTCAGTAACTTTCCTTCCTTAAGCAACATGCTCAAGGTTATGTTAATTTTTTTCTGTCTACAAAAGAATGGTGAAGAGCTGCTGTTTTTTGTGGGCTGCTTTGCAAAGGCCGTTAAAGAAAGTGCTGCACAGCTTTATTTAGAGTGTGGGGGGAAAGGAGACAGACTAGCCAGCACAATGAATGAATATTGCATTTTACACATTGCTGACCTCTGGATAGTATTGGTAGCATTGAAGTATTTAATTGCAGTTTAACAAGTTGAACTGCAAAGTGATAGCATTTTTGCCAATCACTTATTGGCTTCTTAACTAGGTGGGCCTTTGTTCTGACCCAGTTTGGCTGTTTTTACAATGGATGTCTGTGTTAATTAAAAATGTATTTGTTATTATCCTTTCCCCACATCAAAACTACAAAGAGTTACTGGCAGTTAGAAATAGCTTCAGAAGAGCAAGTACTGTTTGCTTTTCTTAGCACTTGCATGTGTGCCAATGTCTAAGCCTCCAGCTACACCTATTTTCAGATCCAGTTTAATATTTTGTTCAATCATCTTTTGAAGTGTACATGGTTGTAACTGAAACGCTTGTTTGGACAGAGGAAGCGCACTGCACATGAACGAGCCAAAGAGCTCTACAGCTCCGGGGAGTTTTCAAGTGGCAGAAAGTGGGGAGATGATGCTCCCAAAGAGGAAATCGATACTGGTGCTGTGAACTTGATTGAATCAGGAGCTTGTGGGGCTTTTGTTCATGGCCTGGAAGATGAGATGTACGGTAAGTGTTAACTGGCCATGGAATAGCTAAAGGGGGAGATGTGTGTTAGCTGATTAGCATCATTGTGATCTCTGATATGGCAGTTGTTTCAAAGGTACTGTAGTGTTGCATGGAATTTTGTATAGAAATGTTCAATTGAGTAACCAAAAGCAAATAGCTTCCTATAAATGGTAACGTTTTAGTAATATATGGTAATAGGTGGTTTGCTTCTGTTCTGCAGAAACCCACTGGGATTATTTTTTGGCTTTGTTGGCTTAAATTTAACAGTTGCGTGTGGCTCTAAATTGGCAGTGAATTGCTGCTGTTTGAAATTGGTGTTTTGTCAGCAGGAAAAAAAATTCATAGAATCATTTAGGTTGGAAGAGACCTCTAAGACCATAGAGTCCAAATGTTAACCCAGCACTGCCAAGTCCCACTAAACCATATCCTTAAGTGCTACGTCCAGATGGTTTCTGAACACTTCCGAGGATGGTGATTCCACCACTTCCCTGCACAGTCTGTTCCAGTTATTGACAACTGAAATATTTTCCCTAATATCCAATCTAAACTTCCTCTGGCACAACTTGAGGCTGGTACTTCCATAAACCATGAAAATTACAAGCTGTGAATGTTATTTCTGAATTTGCCTTTAATGTTACTGGAAGGACGAGGTTGAGTTAAAACATACAAAACCACCATAACAAAAATATTGCTGTAGATTGTGTTGTAAAAGTTGGTTTATTGTTCCATGACTCCTGCAAATAAATGCACGTTTTCCCAATAGCTACACTCTCCCTGATGCTTGAAAGTGCACCTTTTTTTTCCCTACTAACCATAAAAAATGTTTCACTGGTTCAGCCCCTTGACCTGTGAAATATGTTCTCTAGTTTCTTGTGCCACAGGTCTTGTGTCAGTATGATGCTGTTGGGGAACATGGATAAAATGATCGAATGTGGAATATACACAGATCTCTCTCTCCACTGCAGCATTTTTAAATACTGCTGAGCTCCCCCTGCCTGGCAGCACTGCTTCATGTCTTGAATTCCATGTTGTACCTTAAATCTGAATTAGTGTGTCAGCTTAGGAGAGCAATATCAGCAAAATGTTTCTCTTCTCGTAATATCTGGGTCTTAATGACCGTGGAGACTCAGAGTTGTGACAAAACCTTCATTACTGAGCAAGCAGGGATCTTGCTGTCTGTGCATTTCCGTACTTAATCAGAATCCTGAGGAGTCAGATGTCTTCTTTAAGAACAACAGGCCTAAAAGCTCCACACAAGTTCAAGTCAATGTTTTCAAGGTAGCTAATTTGATTGAAAAATGTAAGTATGTTTAAAACAACAATGTTTGCAAGACGTCAGATTAATTACCATTTTTATGATTCTAGCACATAAATGTTATGGAAGCTAATGAGGATGATTTTAGGGAAGAGAATCTCACCTCTGCCTAGCCTTGTTATATTTGGGTATTCTTCAAATTCCTGCAATGTTTTACAGCATAAGTACACTCAGGATGCTTTCTGATGCTTTTTTTACTTTCATTTGAATAATTTTAATATTTAGATGGCAACCTTTTCCTTTGTTTTGAGGAATCTGACATCAGAAAGCAGAGGAATTTCATTCTGTTAACTGCCAAAATGTTGATTCTCTGGGGCTTTTCAGCAATTCATGAAGTGCTACGTAGCAAGTTAAAAATGCAGTGAAAGCTCCAAGCAATTAAAATGTCAGGAAGAATAAAACAACCACATTTTAATTAACTAAATTAGTTTGCTTAAGATACCAGTGTTAATGCTATGCTTGCAAAGCACATTATGAAATATCAGTATTTATTGATGGGTTGGAGACCTGTTTTTCAACTGCAGGTCCCTTTTGCAGATGCTTATGGCAGCAGCAGGGGCTCTATCAGAAGTGAGACTTTTGATTTGAAGACTTGCCTGTGAAAAGATCCCCAGTGGGTCCCTGCTTAGGCTCTGTTGCCCTCAGCGTTTCCTTAACATCTCCTGTCCTTAGCCCAGCCCTTGAACAGTACAAGACCTCGCTGTTGGGTGCATGTCCTTTTAAACCAGTTTTAATTAATTTACAGTTAATTGCCTGCTCCTCTTTTAACAGAGGTTCGAATCGCTGCGGTCGAAGCCCTCTGTATGTTGGCTCAGTCCTCGCCTTCGTTTGCGGAGAAATGCCTGGATTTTTTGGTTGACATGTTTAATGATGAAATTGAGGAGGTGAGGTTGCAGTCAATACACACAATGAGAAAAATTTCCAACAATATCACGCTGCGGGAAGACCAGCTGGATACTGTGTTAGCTGTCTTGGAGGTAAGATATTTCTTGAGGAGGGCAAGAATTGCTCTCCTGCTTGCTTTGGGGTGCTTAATTATGTACTGCTCATCAGACCCTTCCTCTGAGAGCAAACCCACCTTTTTGTTGGGTTTTTTGGCTCTTTGAACACTGTCAAAGGTTTCTAAAATCTGGTACCTTGTAGGCCCCAGGACAGCAGAATAGTTCTGAAATAGACAAATTTTAGATAAAAACTCTTCCTTTGAGTTGCCTCCATGTGTTTCCTTCTGTCTTGTGTTGTGCTCCAGCACTCTGCACCACTTCATGTTGAATGCAGCTTCATTTTCTTTCTGCTTCCTTGGCTGCAGCTTTGCTCACCAAGCGGAGCTGGGCCACGGGCCTGAGATGTCTTTTCTGGCTGCTCAGAGAGTTTGTCAGTGCACTCTGCCATACGGTTTTGAGTTTTCCCAACCAGCATCCT
Source organism: Struthidea cinerea (assembly GCA_013397865.1). Taxonomy (NCBI): domain Eukaryota; kingdom Metazoa; phylum Chordata; class Aves; order Passeriformes; family Corcoracidae; genus Struthidea; species Struthidea cinerea. The sequence continues at coordinate 26,477 of VZTI01006023.1, forward strand.
TCCAGTCAGTGCTCAGCCAGGATTCAGGGAACAGCACGAGTCAGCTGCTCTTCCTGGTTGATGAGGTGGATCCAGGAAGAGGAAGAGATTTTGGCTGTGTGAATAGTGTTATGTCAAACTGCTTCCTCTCAGACCTGATTTATTTGTTGAGCTATAGCCCCTGAGGCATTTGTTTTTTAATCTTCTGCTTGTGGTAGGCAAGTTTCTGCTTCTTTTGGGAAGTGTCCCAGCCATGGGAGGTGCTGCAAATCCTCTGTTTCTGTCTCTTCACCTTCTATTTCCTTGACCAGGGCAGCAATTGCTACTCCCAGTTGTGCCTTAGGAAGAAGCAAACTGATTAAACCTATTTTATCAGTCTGTAACAAATGCTGTGGCATATGATCTGGATTTGCAAATGCAGCAACGAGCTTTAGGTGCCTCACATTTTTGACATTGTTTACATTTGTTTAAGCTGGGGACCTGTGCATTGAGGTATGAAAATGTCCTGGTTAGGCTGGGCTCTTCTGTGCTGACTTACCATGTGTGATAAGCCCTACATGTATTGTGGTTTATATTATCACAATTATCATCAGGCATTAGGATAGTGTAAGTGTGAGAATTATTAACACGTTAATGGATTTATCTGATTCTGAAAGATGCTTGGTGCTTTTCTGTAAAATCTGTCTTCCCGTGCAAAAATAAAGGATGTGGAAAAATGCCATTAATTTTGGTGCCTACATTGGTTCCAGCAGTGTAAATATGGAACTCGTGGGTGTTGGGGGTAACTTCTGTTTTCACCCCACTGCTTTCACTTCATCAGAATAATTGTACCAGCTACTCCTTGCTTTTCTGACCAGACTTTGGAATTTGCTTTCCCTGTTGTCCTTGATCTCGGTTTCTGTTGAGTTGTGCTCACCTCTGTCCCTTCGTGGTCTTCTCGCTCATTTGTCTCTGTACCACCTTTCTAGTGGGCTTTATTAGTGGTCTGGAGTATTTTATGTCTGTGGTCATTTCATTCCAGTCCTTAGAGTTTGTCTTCTCTGTGGTCATAGTCTGTCTTAGACCACCAAAACCCCTTGGATCATTTGTGTGTGTTGGCTGTCATTTAAGGGCCTTTACAAGAGGATTGCTCTTTCTTCTTTTGTGTAAGGCAGTGATGGATGAGCTGTTGATACTTAGCAAATTATGATTTAAAAAGGTAAAATCCACCATTGAAAAGCATCCAGTTCTTGTATCCTATCAAATTTTCATGTTGAGTCCAGCAGCGCCAGGCAAATGCTGATAGCAAGGAATGTGGTGATACATGGATATGGAATGTCATGGTGGTTTTTGGCAGAAGGAACGTCATTAATTCAGCTGAATATTCTAGTCTGTCCAGCCACTGACATGTCCTCAGTGTTTACTCAGCCCCTCTGGAGGCTGGCAACTGGGCTGAAAGCCTGTGCAGTTGAGCTCCCTGTGTTGAAAACGATAAAAGCCTGCTGTGAAAATGCTAAAATGATCTTTGGTGTTTGTCTTACTGAGTTGCCCAACACCCTCCTTTTCTGTTACTGCAGAGATACAACATCACCCAAACCAAGTAGTGATGTTTGCTCTGCTTGAGCAGGTTAGCGGTGAAGCAGTTCCCATTCATTCCAGTAAAGGAAGCACGTAGGGGGATGAGACCAGGAGACCCTGCAGCACTTGCCTGGTCTGTCACTTCATCTGTGCGTAGCTCTGGTAACTAGAAACAGACACTGCTTTTCACAGACCTCTTCTGTTAACTCAGCCAAGGAACAGAAGCTGCCACCTTTAAAAGTGAACATGCACGCAGGCACATTTCTCTCAGCTCTCAGCAGTGTCTGGGTTGGGTTTTTTTTAGGATTCTTCGAGGGACATTCGGGAAGCACTGCATGAACTGTTGTGTTGCACCAATGTTTCAACTAAAGAAGGCATCCATCTTGCACTGGTGGAGCTGCTGAAAAACCTGACCAAGTATCCCACAGACAGAGAATCCATATGGAAGTGAGTGTTCAGTGTCCTTGTGTGTTTACTTACTTTCCTATTCTTTTTAGTAAGTGAGGTGCTAGGAAATACTGAGCTTGTAAGGAGGTAACAGGTGTTGCAGGTGTACAGTCCTGTTACTCTGTAAATATGTACTTATTCATGACTGGTGTGGAAACTCTGTGTTGCTCTTGCTTGTCAGTACTTGCCCTGGGAATCTAGAACTGATGACCACTCCTGGAAATAACTCCCTATTCCAGGCACTCAAAGCATTCACAGAAAAGATGAATTCAGTTTTCAGTTTAAAACCTCATCTCTTCTACGCAAGTGTTTTTGCTTACTTGACACTGTGTTAAATAGTAATATTTGCCAGCAGCTGACTATATCAGATGTGATAACTGGATTGGCCAGGTGGCATTGTGCTATCAGAGGGAATTTTTCTGTCTAAGCAAAAAGAAGAAACTTCTGTGTCAGATTTTTTGATTGTTTAATGGAAGCAACAAAAGGAGTGGTGCTCCACACACATGGTTTGAGATGGAATTCTTAGGTATTATTGGAAACACTTATGTTAGCCTTAGCCTCCTTTGACTTCCAGTGTACTTTTACATTGTTTTTGGATTTTGGTGGAGTTTAGGGGTTTGGGGTTTTTACCTCCTAACTTCCTTATTTCTGAAGAAAAAAAAAACCACTCATTCGATATCCTTTAGTATAAAAGCTTTTCCTGGATTGTGTAACTCCAAGTGTTAAGTATTTTGTGGAGGGTTTAAATAAAAAAATTTTTATTACTGCTCGTCCTTTCAGTTTTCTTGGATCCTATAAAATATTAATGCAAATGGTCAGTTGTAAAGAAACAGCTTGGACAGCAGGATTTTCTTGCTGACCGTCTCAAAGCGTTGCTGCAACATAAAGTAGTAATGCTTTAGAACGTTGTATTTTGAAATGTGCCTGTTTACTAACATACATTTCAATCTGTGTATTTCCAGATGCTTGAAGTTCTTGGGAAGCAGGCATCCCACTTTGGTGCTTCCATTAGTCCCAGAGCTGCTGAGCACACATCCCTTCTTTGACACTCCGGAACCAGACATGGATGACCCAGCCTGTATCTTTATTCATGAAGCCAGTTGATAATTTTGACTGTAGTAGATTTTATTCATGATTTCTCGACACTCACATTTCTTAAAACTATTTCTCACTGTAGCAGACAAACAATCCTGTGCCTATTTCTGAATCCTTTTGCACTTAGTTTGTTACTCAGCAAGTGATGGAATAACTGTTAGCTGGAACCATCTTCATAAATACCAGTGGACTATAATTGGCCTTCTTTTTATGCTGTGATGAATAATCAAGCAATTTGTCAAGGTTTAGGCTTTGCAGATGAGCCCTTTGATGTCAAAACATTTGTCTAGTTTGCATTAATTTTGAAGATGCTTTAGCTTTTAAATAAGAAGAACGTTTTTTCATGTCTCTTTTCTTTTTAGGTAAAACTTTTGCTATGCTCACTGTTGTAGAGTTTATAAAACAGAACCATCTCTTAGTACAGCAGTGCCTGAATCCCCATATTGCTTTGAATTTTTCATCTTTTTGAGATAATTCTATGTCAGAAATCCTTATATTAATGTTGGCTCTTCCAGTGCTTTAGAATACGAACGATTATTGATACACCATTATCCTCACCAATAGGAGACACCTTGGAAATGCATTTTTCCATTTTTATTCCCCTTGCTTCCCTTCTGTGCAATTGCAGAACATAATGTTATTTCTGATGCATGCTGAGACACATTGGACTGGAACCTTCCTCTAGAAGCTGCTCCTTATTTTTCTCACCAGTCACAGGCCATCGACCAGTAATTCTATAGAGATTAAATGAGTGCCTTGTGAGAATTGAAACAGGTTAGAATCAGGTGTGGAGAGAGATGAATGTGTAATTACATGGTTTAGTAATAGTTTGAGTAAAGTTGTCCTGTGAGTTGAGAATTAAAGGAACATTGCAGGGGGAAGAAAGCTGTTGTTTAACTCAGTGCACCTTCCTGCCAGGAACCAGAATTATGTTAGAGAATGTTTTGGAGGTAACTTGCCACCAAATTTTACAGAGGCATATTGATGTGAAGACAGGCCTGTGAGCCAGAAACTATGAAGTAAACCTGAATAGTATGTTTCCAGTGTAAACTGATGCTTAAAAACATGGTTTTGTTTACTTCAAAGCACTTAGGAAATTTGAATCAGAGCTTATGCTTGGAATCAGCCCTGTTGCAGGTGTCAGCCTTTGGGCTAACCGTGAAAGCCTTTGGCTGCTCTCTGTTTCTGCAGATCTCAGACTGTGAAAATGTGTTTTCTACTTCAGAATTATCTTTCCATGTTTGATTCTTTGGGTTGCTTAAAGTCTGCATAGAATGATGTTTTTCAGGGCATCTTAGGTAATGCAGCAATTTTGAAAGACTTGGCAGTAAATGTATAATTTTAGATTTTGTTAAGGCACCAAAAAACCTGAGCAACCTGGTCTAGTGGGAGGTGTCCCTGCCTGTGGCAGGGGGGGTTGGAACTAGTGGTCTTTAAGGTCCCTTCCACCCCAAACCACCCTGTGATTCTGTGGTGCAAACTGGTGAGCACAGTGTGAGCTGCGAGGAAGAGTGAAATTCCACCTCATGCGCATGTTCTGCATTTGGGATCCCTGGCTCCTTTCCTCTGTGTTGCCTCTGAGCCATCCCGTGTTGGCAGTAACATCCTTTCTCCAATATGGCTCACCCTGTAATGTTTGCACTTTGTACTTGGTTTTCATCTGCTCAGACAGCTGTTTCTTTGGGTTTTGCTCAGTATTTTCCAACTATAAAGAACTTATAGACAACTCCTGACCAAAGAAGGAGTTGTTGAGTTGTTGATGTTGTTGTTGTTTTAACTTCCCATCCCGAAGGAGCTCTTCTTGCTGTTGTTTATTTTTCTTTAACAATCCATTTGCAATAGACATTGCTGTTCTGGTTTTGATTTTTAATGCTGCTAAAAGTTGCCCAACAATGCCGGCCCTGTTCTCTGACCATACGTTCAGACATTACGCGTATCTTCGGGACAGTCTCTCTCACCTGGTCCCTCCATTAAGAGTAAGTTGAACCACTTTGGTTTGCACTTTGACACTTTGTTAGGAATATTGCTGGTCTCTTCCATGTCTGTCTGCGTGTAACACTTAAATTCTAAAAGGTTTTTCTCCTGTGCACCACAGGAATTAGTATTGAAATGTGCACTAAGGCAGGAGAGACAAATGTTAAATTGTTACAATATGGATTTTGTAATATTTTGGGGAGAATAATAACATTGTTGCTCTCAAGTGAGACTAGTACATGGTTTGCTGGTTGGGAAAGAATACTGGGAGGGCAATATTCCTGGGAGTATTCTGTAGCTCTGACTGTGTGTCTGTGGGAAAGGCCTTTGTAGATCTTCCAGCATTTCACTTGTGTCCTACCTGAACAGTTTATTCGTGGGTGGAATGTGTTCCATTCTGCTTTGCAACGTGTTTTTCCTGCATGGAGGTATGGGTGGGTTAAAGTTGGCTGTAAGTCTTTTTCACAGCTCATAAAATGAGTGGTGGTTTGTGTGGTCTTGGACTTCCCTTGACTTCACAGTGTCAAAGTTAATAGATGAGGAAGATGTTTCCCTCAAAGGGATGTTGACATTTAACCGGAGGATCTCTAATGCAAGTGAATTGTGGAGTGGGGAGGATTAGCTAACAAAGATGCAGACTTCAAAGCCTTGGTATAAATTTTGAATTTGAGAAATGAATTGGAGCTCTCAGTTCGTTGTTGTTAAATAATATGGCAGCATTTTGCAATGTTATTACCTGTGTTAGGTATTTTTTTATGTGTGTTCTTTCTTGTTTAGTTGCCCGGTAGAAAGCTGGTGTCCTCCACTGTCTCTCCCAGTATTACCCCACATGAAGATCCTTCCCAGCAGTTCCTGCATCAGAGCCTGGAGAGGGTTTACAACTTTCAGCACCTTGACCCACAGGGCATACAGGAGCTGCTGGAATTTACCATCCGGTAAGGCCTCAACCTGCCCTCTTTATGGAAGGATGTGTTAGTATTCCAATTTCTCTGATGCAGGGGCTTTGCTTCTGAATGTGAGTGTTGTAATTTGCTGTCCGGCACTTAACTTGAGCGTTCCTCTAGAGACTGTTGTGATAAAAGAGTGTTCATGACCTGTTTAAAATCAAATTGATGGTTTCAGGTTGGGCACTGCCCCACAAAATAATCAGTGTGCATTTGTCAGGGGGGCAACTTTTCAGAGCGTGGTAAGAATTAGGTAAGGGTGTTTTTTTGGGACTGATCACTTACGCTAAAATACACTCTCAGTTTTTATGGTTTATGGGTGACAGCCTTGTGTGTCATTCTCGGTTTTGTGTCCTTCTAATTTTGATCATATTATTTGTAATGTACGTGCACAAGGTTTTCTTGTTTTGGTTTTCTGGGGGAAAGGTGTTGTCCCCTTTGCTCTTGCGTTTTCTGGGTCCTGTGGCCTTTCATTCAGCAGGAAAGGACCTGCTTCTGGTGCCTTGGGTTCTCATTGCCAGTCCCACTGACAAAGGACTTGGGCATTCCTCATCAGTTTTCAAATCAGAGAGCTTTTCCAGGAATAGACAACATTCTTGCATGCTGCTGTCTGCTGCTGTGTAGATAAGGGTGTGTGGTGTTGCTTCTCTGTGTGGGTTTTATGCTGCCTCTTCCATTTCATCTCTGGGCTGATTTGCACAAACAAAACCCTTGAAAAGGATCCTTTCAGTGTGATTCCTTTGCTTGGAAAGACCAAAAGAGCCTGATTTTGTGAATTAGAAAAACAATCCAAAATGCTTTGTTTGGAATACAGAATTAAAAAAAAAGCTTAATTCTTTTTATTCCTTCAAAATAGCTGCCTTCTGTTGTGTGTATGTTGCTGTGAATCACTGTCACACCCATCTGCAGCAGAGAATAAACAGTGTGCTCCTCGCTGAAAACCCAGCTGTGGAATCTGAGAGGTTCGTCCTCAGCTGTTTTGCAGCTGCTGTGTGCCAGCCTAAAATACAGTCTCAAACCATTTATCTAATGCACTGAACACTTGAAACAGGTAATCTCTTGGCCAAGCATCCAGAGCCTTTCAGGCATGAGGGTCTGGGAACCTCTCAGGCCATGACTGTTTTCAGTTTTTGAGTTGATGGAAATTATTGGCTTGGCTTTTTTCCTGATGGGATTGCCCCCCAGGAAACCATACTAAACCAGCTGCTCTTTTCCATTATTAAGAGAAGGGAGGATTTGGACAAAGCCAGAAAAAGTGTTAAAGGTTACTTTGCAGAGGGCAAGATTTCCCTGCACCAACAATTTGGTTGCTGAGAGCAAAGGAATGGAAGCAGCTCACAGCAGTGGATTCTGCAATGGAACATAACTCCCTCCTCCTTTATCATTATTGTCATCCAAGGAAATAACAGACCTTGTGGAGTTTGTGTCTACTTGGGACTTAGAGTTTCGTCTGCAGAGCCTGGGGGGGAGCATCAGTCTGCAGTGTGGTTAGAAATGTAAGACAGGCTGTTTAGCAAATCTGTCTGTGGTTTAGTTTCTCCATCTATACAAGAGGAATTTTTTTTCTTACAGAGATGTTGAAATCTGTTTAAGATTTGTAAGGAAATAGAATTAGTGGAATTGGGAGCTGTGTAAGACTAGGAAATGGAATATCTGCCTAGTTGTTGGCTGAGAGATGACATCCTGTTCCCCATTAGCGTGTTGTGATGGATTGTGACATGGGAATTAAGCACCCAGGAGCCTCCTCTTCACTGCTGTCTGGTAAAAGATGAAATTAGAGTATCCATGTAAGGTTGAGGCTGGCTTGGCTGTTGTTGCATTGTTGTTGAAGGAGAGCACAACCCCTCACTATGAGAGACATTGAGGTGCTGGAGTGTGCCCAAGGAAGGGCAGCGGAGCTGGGGAAGGGTCTGGAGCACAGGTCTGGTGAGGAGCGGCTGAGGGAGCTGGGGGTGTTTATCCTGGAGAAAAGGAGGCTCGGGGGGACCATATCACTCTCTACAACTCCCTGAAAGGAGGCTGTAGCCAGGTGGGGGTTGGTCTGTTCTCCCAGGTAACAAGCAAGAGGATAAGAGGAAATGGCCTCAAGTTGTGCCCGTGGAGGTTTAGTTTGGATATTAGGAAAATGTCTTCATGGAAAGGGTTGTCAAGCACTGGAAAGGCTGCCCAAGGAAGTGGTGGATTCACCATTCCAGGAGGGATTTGAAAGACGTGTGGGTGTGGCACTTGTTTGTGGTGGGCTTGGCAGTGCTGGCTTAATGGTGGGACTGGATGATCTTGGAGGTCTTTTCCAACATAAATGATTCTATGATTCTCTGCTTAGGAAATATTTTCTTTGGCTGCATATTATACAGATAATCTCATGGTTTTTTGTTAATGTCTCAGGGCTCAGCAACTCTCTGGTTTGGCAGAGCCAAAGTTTCAGAATTGCATCCTAAATGCAAAGATAAATCTAAAATAAACAAAAGGAAATGATCATCTGAAAAAAAATATTTTAATGACGCAATAGGAAATGTGGAAGTTACAATTTTAAAAGACTTTGGATCAAAGCAAAATGTAGAGAAGAACAGACACATGTTGAAACCACATCATCCAGCCTATTTTCAGTTCTGTAACAAAAGTTAACTTTGTTTTCTTAATGCACATTTTGGATCTAAAACATGGCTAGCAGTAGAGAACTAAAGCCTTTTTGGGTTCCATTAACTGACAATTTTTTTCAATCTTATTAAAAGCTGCTTATATTGCTGTATGATTTACAAGAAATACCAGACAACACACACCATCCAGTTGGGCAAATACCAGTAAATCAGATTCCAGCTTGGCTTAAAAGGGCAGCTCTATTTCAGATACACTTGGTTGCATGAGCCTGACACATTCCAAACAACCTTTCTTAGCCAACATGAATAGTGTGATTTCCCAGCAGTGTAACACAAATGGGTCGTTAGCTGCTGTCGAAGGCTGGGGTGTTTTAAGTTAAATCTGGAACTGCCACTCTGCATGGTTCCCATGGGGCTGCAGAGTAATGTGGGTTGACAGACTTACTGCTTCCACTGCTGTGCTGGTGCCAGCTTCCCAGAAGAAGGGACACGCCGAGTCCCAAGGTGCAAACTGGTTTGTAGTGTGTGTTTTGCTGCTGTTTCTGGTGCCTGCTTTAATAAAAGCAGGCAGCAGGAATAGCTGGCTTTATTGTCACTGCCTTCTGAGTGTGTTTAGATTAAACTGTTCTCAGTCTCAACGTTCTTTTTTCTTTTTTTTTTTCACGTGCTTCAGTGATCTTCAGAGACTTGGGGAACTGCAGTCAGAACTGGCAGGGATGGCAGATTTCACTGCAACTTACCTTCAGTGTCAGCTGCTCCTCATCAAGGTTTGACTTCATCTGGGGTTTTTTGTGCTGTTCTTCAAAAATGCCCCCAGTCCATCACAGTGGCATGTTTTCTTGTTTTGATGTTCATGCTGAAAAGTGATGTGTGATGAAAGAACAGGTTCTGTGGATTTCTGATAATCCTGCTTCCCTCCTGTGGCAAATAATTTATGCAGTAACTTTGCCAGTGCAGACCTCTGCTGCTGTACCTAGGGCTTATGTTGGTTAATGTGCATTTTGTCAGTGCAGAGTTTATTATCTGACAGGGATCACGCTGAGGGCAACTGTGTTAGGAGAGTAACTTGTCCCTGCTGGTGGCCACTGGAATGTTTTTTGTTAGACTGCTGCCATGAGTGCAATTTTTATATACAGTGATTTGCAGACAGCTTTATTGGCACCAGTGCCGAAGGAGTTCTTAAGACTTGATTGAGCTAAATATCAGTCATGCTTTCTTTCATAGTGCTGAAATGATCTGTTTAGTATTGGCAGGTGAAGTGGCTACTTAGACACCATGGCAGCAGCCCTTTGCAAAAGCCCCTTTTCAAAGTTAGCTTCGTGCTGTAAATAGGAACTAATTTTTTGCTTCATAGAGTCATAGAAAATCTTGGGTTGGAAAGGACCCTCTAATTCCAATGCCTCTGCCATGGTCAGGAATTCCACTGGATCAGGTTGCTCAGGGCTGTGAACTGGCAGTAGTGTTTAAATCTCCTGGCATTCTTTGGTGTTTGAGTGTAACTTACACATACGTAAAGCAAGAACTAAAGCAAGCAGCAAACAGGTTTCCAGAAGGGACTCCATGAAAGCTTTGTTATATAAAACCAAGGAGGGATTTCAAGTGCTTTGCTAATGCATAGCTGCCAGTTGGCATATCTCATGGCAGGTCTCAAATCCTTGGAATATGTTTATCACCCAAAGAAGGTATTTCAGATGAGCAGTGTTACAGTTCAGTACAATCCAGCTGAATCCAAAGTGAAATGTGGCGTGCAGGCAGAGGACTAGCATTTGGAGATAGCTTTGTTGCCCTTCTCCAGCGTTTGACTGGAGTGAACCAGATGGTTTTTGCATCTGGCAGAGGAGTGCTCTGTTTGGAAGAAGGGTAAAAGCTGTCTCAGCCGTTCTTGGCTTGAGCTGTAGAATAGATCAGTGATGCAGAGGAGTCAGTAATGTGCATGGAATGAAAAGCAACTGATAATACCGGCAATCACAGAATATCTTGGGTTGGAAGGGATTTTGAGAATCATCTAATTCCAGACCCCCTGCCACAGGCAGGGACACCTTCCACTCATACAATGCAATTAGAAATTCTGATACTGCAGAGAGAACCCGAATATCCGAGTAGCTCTTTTCAGTAGATTTCTTTCCAGTTGCTTCTTTCCCCAACAGAAAAAAAGCTGCTGGGGGAAAAAGTATCTTCATTTCCCAGCCTCTCAAGGATCAAAAGGTTCCAGACCTTTAAAGGCTCTACATACCCTGTGATTTTAGGCATAGTTGACTGGGATTTCCAGGCCAGCCTGGGTGAAAGATACAGTCTGTATGTTCTTGAGCTTTGGCTGCAGCCACCCTTGTGCATAGCTGTATTTAAGGACAGGCACCTTCAAAAATGAGGCAGTGATACAAATCATCCAATCAAGCTTTCTACATTTTTATAAAACGTAAATCAAAAAGCTAGCAGAGTGTGGTAGGTGGTTGGGGTTTTGTTTGGCGTTTTTTGTTGGTTTGTTTTGGGTTTTTTTTTAATACCAGTATCAGTGGTTGAATTAGACACAATATTCATAGTAACTCCAGGATCTTTGGTGGGGCAGAGACTGTCAGCAGGAAAGTTCAGAAATGTGGCTGTGGAAGGAATTGTGTTTCTGGGGACAGTTATTATTGTTTCCACTTTTTGCATGCACTCTGAGATTGCCCTGATCTTGGTCTCAGGGGAGTGATAATGCAGTGTGCTGTTGTTTTTCTTCATGAAGTACCAGGAGTTTGGCTTGATGAGTCTGTCATTCACAGCTTTGTTAAGATTATTCTCAATTTCTTTTATATTTTCTAGTTGTGTAGGTATCTCTGTGTCTTTAGAGAGCAGTGTGTATTTTGGAGGCCTTGGTTCCCTGTGTTGTATTTAAAAGCACAAAAGAAAGCTTTGGCCTGCTTTTTCAACCAACTGTTTAGACCAAATTAGATATTTATCATCATTTCTTGTTTTTTTGTTGTAGGCCTTGCAGGAGAAGTTGTGGAATGTGGCAGCTCCCCTGTACCTGAAACAGAATGCGTTGGCATCTGCTGCAGCAAAGCAGGTGAGCTGGAAGCAGCTGAGCCTGCATGGATGCGAGTCCTTGAGTAGGAAGGAGTCCTTCCTTGGCCATAGAACAATAACACACTTCTGACCTTCCACTGCCATAGTCTGTCCAAGTAAATCTTAGTCCCCCAAACTAGGGTAATTTCCCTTATCTTCAAAAGATGAGTGGTGAGGGAGGGAAGTTCATGACAGCTGTAAAAAGGCAAATATCACACTCATCTTCCAGAAGAGTAAGAAAGAAGATCCAGAAAACTGTGGGCTGCTTGTCCTCGCCTCTTTCCTGGGGAAGGTTATGGACCAAATACTTTCAAAAGCTGTTTCTAAACAAGATCAACAAAGCTACCTGGAACAGCCAAAATGCATTTCTCAAGAACAAGCTATGGCTGACCACCAGCACTGCTCTTTGTGGTGAGGGGACTGGTGCTGTGAACAAGGGTAGGGCAGTGGGCCTTGCATCCCTTGACTTTAGCAAAGCTTGGATACGGTCTCCCATCATTTCTTTTTCAACCAAACTTGCAGGATTGGAGCTGAATAAGTAGGTGATAAGGGTCCTGCAAATTGAGGAACCAGATGATATGCTGGAGGGCATGGCTGCTAGTGTGGACAGACTGGGGAACTGGGATGACAGGAACCTCATCACATTCAGTACATTGAGTATGAGGCACTACAGGAGGCCAATGGCAGCTGAGATGTCTTGGTTTGGGAAATGATCCCGCTCTGGGGAGGTGACATCTGGAAGCCTGTGTTGTGCGGTGGGCCTCCCCAGTAAAATGAAGATGCTGACAAACCGGGGCAAGTTCAGCAGAGGGCCACCAGTGGGGTCAGGGGCTGGAGCACATTACCTGCAAAGAAAAGCTGAGGGAGCTGGAATTGTCCAGCCTGGAGAAGAGCAGGTTTCAGGATGAATTTAGTTCTGTCTACTATTGTATCATTATAGGATATAAATGAGACAGAGCCAGACTATTCTGGACAAGAGGCAGTCGGCAAATGATGAGAAATTTTGATCGGCTATAAAGGGAAAATTTACTGTAAGGATGGTTAAATAGTATTGCCCAGAGAGGTGGGGGGAATTTCTGTCCTTGGAAGTATTCACAGTTTGATGTGGCCCTGAGTAACTGGGTCTGAGACCTGCTCTGGGCAGGGGACCAGGCTCGGTGACCTCTGGAAGTCCCACCCAATCTGAGTTATTCTGATTCTGTGATGTATTAATGATCAGATCCTGGAAAAACTGAAGCTAAGCCCTAAGAAAAGGTAAAGAAGCAAGCAAGCTATTAAATAATCTGATAACAAATCAAGGGTAAAAGCAAGTTCATGGATCTATTGGGAAGCTCTGCTGACATTTTGATTCTTCAGGTAATTAAGATGTAATAGACAGGTACTGCTGTGCATCAAAGCCTTCTCTGCTGTTGATGAGTAGAAACAAAAGCCATCCAGCTTTTGAAATCTTCTCTGATTGAACTGTTTTTCTTGGGTGCCCTCTTGAGTAGTTTGTGAACCTCTGAGAAGTGTTATCTGTTGTGATGGTGAATGTAGGTCACTTGCTATTGATAGAAGGTGAGGGAGTATTTCCTGTTAAATAACTTGCAAGTTCTTGGCCTCTACACAGTCATACTGAACTCAACTGTATTAATTTGAGCACTTCCTCTTGTCTGCTTAATGTGTTCCTCGGTATGAGATAAAAATACCAGAATCTGGTGATCATGGCTGTGCTGGAGTTTAACAGTCTGATGGTTTTTTTTATCCCTGTGGTGTCTATCTGGCAGATCCTGGAAGAAACTTACAAAATGGAGTTCATGTACAGCGGAGTGGAAAGTAGACAAGTGGTCATTATTCACCACATGAGACTGCAAGCGAAGGCCTTGCAGCTGATAGTGACTGCCCGCACCACCAGAGGGTAAGGATGACTAAGGATCTTCTTAGGGTTAGCTCTAAGATTACTGTCCTTCAGCTTTGTTTAAAAAAACAGCGAGGATAAATTAGACACATAACAGGGCAGCATGCCAATAACCATTTGCTAAAGTAATTCAGAACAAAGAACCTTCTTTTGCCTTTTGATACAGCTGTATAGCAACACAATCCTGAATTAGATGACAAACCTATTGGGAAGATGAGTTTTGGGGGTTGAGTTCTCTCATTTATGAACGTATAAATAGGTTAAAAACGTAGTAGAGTTGATATTTGGGACCTGTTTAAATGAGCACAAGTCATGTATCAAAAGAATGCACCAATCATGTTTGCTTCATTAAGTATTCGTTGCTGAACTTTTAGCATCGGGAAGGTCTTGTCCTCTCGACTTGACTGCAACTACTGCGTGTGTGACTCAGACAGAAACTGCTCCTGTGCAGGCTTAGGTACACGAGAGGCTCCGAGTGGTTTGTTTTGGCTGCTGAAGTTAAAGAAGTGACACATGGTTGTAGAATGAGAACTCCAGCTGGTGGAATTAGAGCAAATTAGTTACTGTCCTAGTTTACTTCTGTTTCAGGTTTGTTGCCATCAATTTACTGTGTTACCATGGAGGTCCATAATATATTTGCCTTTTAACCTCTGTTTTATAGGTGGAAAATGAATGTTTTCTAACAGTGGCTTTGGGAACTTAATTAATGCCTTATGCAATTTTTTTTTTTTTGTGGGAGGGGGATATAGATAAGTGAGGAACACTTTTTCGGTTCAAAAACTGTAATATCTTTCCGTTTTTAGGAAGTTTAATGGGATTCCAAACCACCTAAATGTGTATAGCCATAGAGCCACTTTTCTTCCTTTAGAAGTAAACCAAGGGATATTATTTTCATTACAGAGTGGAACCCCTTTTTGGGTTGTGTGAAAAATTCCTACAAGAAGTGGATTCCTTTCAAAGGTGACAAACTCCATTGCTTCTTCACTTTATGTCAGAAAGTCCCACCACCATTGTCATCAGGGGATATTCACTTTGTTTTTCATCTCTTCACATCTCCCTTCCCTGCTGTCCTACATTGGGAACTGTCATGGGATAATAATAAAGCAAGAAGAACCTTTGTAGTTGAAGTCCTTAACATCAGGATGTTATGCTGGTACTTCAGAAACATGTACTCTGAATTAATTTTTTATAGAATAGCTGATTTTTTTTTTCTTGTATTTATAAGGATTTATCTACTTTGAGTGAATGCTGTTTTGATAAATACTTAATTTTTTTTTGTTGTTGTTATTCTGTCTCTTGGAGTCCTGATAGCAATTTGACCTTTCAAAGATTAATAAAAAAACAGATTACCCTTGATGTCCTCAGCATGTAGCAATAAGTCAGACAAGGATTCTGCAATATCTTTCCTGGCCCTGTCTACTGTTCTTGCCACCTCTTAGTAGTCACCTTTACTTCCAGGGAGAATATACGTATTAAGTGTTAATTTGCATGAACAGTTTGACTCTAGTGGAAGGTGTCCCTGCCCATGGCAGAGGTTTGGAACTAGGTGATCTTCAAGGTCCCATCCAACCCAAACCATTCTGTGGTTCTGATTCTATGAAATAGTGATGAGTTCTGCTGATCCTGAGGCTCAGTGAGGAAAAGATGTACAGGAAATGGACAGTTCTATTCTCCAGCTGGGCATTAGGGTAGGGCAGATTTGGTCCCTTTTTCTTATCAGTTAACCAGCCACAACTGCCAAGCCTATGGAATACGAATAAATCAGAACTAGAAATAAAATTCTGCTCAGCCAACTAAGGATGCCTGTATCTCTGGACTAGCTATCCAATTCCCTGCTGAGTCATAAAATCATAGAAACACAGAGTCATAGAATAGTGTAGGTTGGAAGGAACATTAAAGAACATTTGTTCCAACACCCCTGCTATGGGCAGGGACACCTTCCACGAGACCAGAGCTCCATCCAGCCTGGCCTTGAACACTTCAGGGATGGGCATCCACAGCTTCTCTGGGCAACCTGTGCCAGTGCCTCACCACCCTCACAGTGAAGAATCTCCTCCTAATATCGAATCTAAATCTTTCCTCTTTTAGTTTAAAACCATTCCCATTTGTCCTATCATGATCTGCCTGTGTAGAAAGTTAGTTTCCCTCTTCTTTATAAGCCCCCTGTAAGTACTGAAAATTTGCAATGAGGTCTCCCTGGAGCCTTCTCTTCTCCAGGCTGAGCAACCCCACCTCTCTCAGCCTGTCATCATAACAGAGGTGCTCCAGCCCTCTGAGTATCTTCACGGCCTCCTCCATCTTACACTGGGAACTCCAGAACTGGACACAGTACTCCAGGTGGGGTCTCAGGAGGGCAAAGAAGAGGGGGAGGATCCCCTTCCTTGACCTGCTGCCCACACCACATAGCCCTTGATGGTGTCAGTTTGAGCACGAGGCATGGTCCCAACATGTAGCCAAATTAAGTAGCTTGACTGAAAATAACAATACTGTAGAAAAAGTTGAAAAAAGTATTTGATTTTTTTAATCTATTCTTGACACAGATGTTTCATCTCTGAGCTCCCACATATGCAAGGCAGTTTTGTAGATAAATTGCTGGACTTAATGCCCAGACTTGTGACATCTAAGCCTTCAGAAGTGGTCAAGATTCTTCAGACAACACTGCGGCAAAGTACCTTCCTTCACCTTCCTCTTCCAGAGCAGGTTGGTGTAACAGAAAATTAAAATGCAATATCCTTGTGGACTGTCTTGGCATCTGACTGATTTCTAATACACCATGGAGCTTTTAGAATTCGAGGTCTTGGTTAGACATAAGTGTTACTTATTTCTTCTTTGTCTTCTTATCTAGCATCCTCAGGACTACTGCTAAAAACAAGGAAAACTTAGTAATTCCTGGCAGTATAAAAAAAATAAACCCAAAGTTCATGCACGTCTGCTAAGAACAGTACTAATTACAATTTTTTTTCTTTCCTCTTTCACCCATCTCCTTATTTTTGCCAATCACTTTGCCCCTAACAGCTCCATAGAGCCACTGCAAATATCATTGAGCCTACTGGTGAGTCTGATAATCCCCTGAGGTTTACATCGGGGTTGGTTGTGGCACTGGATGTTGATGCAACTCTGGAACATGTGCAGGATCCCCAAGGAACTGTTAAAGTTCAGGTAAGAAGTCACTTGACATAAATGCAAACAAGATTGTGTCTTGGGGGGAGTTTCTTCAAGGATGTGAATACTTTTACATTGCAAATAATGATCACTCTATTAGTAAGAATGCTGGATTTCTGTGTTTTGACCACACAGTCAGAAACTGCTTTGTCTGTAGTGCACTGAGAGTTGACTTGGGTGCAGTTCTGAGAGTTTGCTTTGAGCACTTGGATGTCATTCTGTGCTTCCTCGTGCACTGTGCACATTATGGACACAAACACCAGTAAATGCTGGTGAGCTTCCAGCTGGTCTAGTGGGAGGAGGAAGAGCAAAAGAAGTTGTTCCGAACTGCACAAAAATACACAGGCTCTTGGCTCTCCAGCTTTTCTTCCTGCTGCTGAATCACTAGTTTTAGATGCAGCTGAGGAGGTAGGAGTGGTATGATCCAAGTAAAATATGCAAAGTCACTGCTTAACAAAGAAACAAAAACCTCAGTTACAATGCAGAGGAAAAAGCTGATGTTAGTGTGGCCTTTTTTCCACCTGTGCTGTGGGTTTGAGTGGGAGCATGTGGCCATTATATCTGGGCAGCTGAACTCCTGGCTCCAAGCTAAAGCCCACTTTTCTTGCCTTCCCAACTCAAACAGAAAATACCCAAGTAATGCACTGTGCAGATCCCCAGTCCAGTTGTCATTCCTTTGTTGTTTTCTCTTTTTCTTGTTTTTTTTTTTTATTTTTTGTTCCCCTCTAGGTGTTGTATCCAGATGGACAAGCACAGCTAATCCATCCTAAACCAGCTGACTTCCGAAATCCTGGCCCTGGAAGGCACAGGCTGATAACTCAGGTTTACCTCTCGCACACAGCCTGGACAGGTAACGTTAATGATACGAGTTAATGTGGTTGTGTGGCTGTGCTTTTATTAGACACAAGTTACATACCCACAGTCTGGAGGGGCTCTGAGGATCCTGGAGTCTCCAGCTGTGGTTGGTGCTGCCCTTAGTGTCAGTCAGGCCTTTGAGCAGTTACAGTTCTCTGTTTACCAGGGACTGCTGCTCCATAGGGAATTAGAGGGGCTGCTGTCTTGGGAGAGCCCTGGGAGCCTTCAGGTGAGAGCTGTGTTCAAGGTGAGGTCATCCACTCGTGTGCAGAGCAGTCAGCTGTAGGAGCCAGGTCTGCATCCTCAGGTAAAGGCAAGAGGTCACAGACTCCTTGTAAGTCATTGTTTTGGGTCTGACAGGTGTTTGAGCATGGCAGAGAACAGTACAGCAGTACAATTTCACTGCTGATTAGACTTCCATCCTTTTAATGCCCTAAAATCCCACCCTTTAGCTCTGATAATGATGTGACTCCAACATTCACCTTCAGTCTCAGCTGCTGTTCACACTTCCCCATGGAAGCACTTCAGTAACTGGCTTGTGGACTTCAAACAACAAAGGCAGAGTGTATTTCATTCACAGCTCCCTTTGTCCTGCTTTCTTTTAATCCCTACATTTTTACTCAAACGTGGGGGTTTCCTCCGAGAGGTTTTTTTTTTGAGCAATTTTTCATTGGATTAGGTGATTGGCTTTTTTTAACCAACAGAATTTTGTTTATTGCTGTGTTCCTTCAGATACTTATTTTTATATAGTGCTTCCATGGTGTACTCACTCATCCTGCTGTCTTTGTTTTGTTTTGGAGAAGAAAACATGGTACTGTTTCTAGGACTGAAAGTATCTGGGTTTAAGGGTTGATCCTGTACTTCACCAGAGAGAGCTGAAGTCCTTATTTCTACTTCTGCAGTGTTCACTGGAAGGGCATTTTAAGCATGGCCCTGAGGGATTCTGTTCTGGTGTCTCCTCTAGGCATTATTTTAATCATTAACTTTGACATTGGCACTTGGGCATATAAAAGAAGGGGAAGACACTGAGCTGGGAGGGGCTCAGGTAACGATCAGAATTCAAAGTGGAGAAATTGCCATAATTCAAGACAATAAAACTCGTTAAAGGCCAGTAGAAAGAGTGTGCTTGGGAAGAAGAATGCCCAAGTGCAAAGCTCAGATTAACTGCCAGGTATAGAGCAGAAGTGAAAGAGGTGATTCCAAACTGCAAATAAGAGTGGAATGATGAAGAGGTGAGCTCAGGGAGGTGTTGGCTGAAGTGTGGAGTAACTGTGCAAAAGGGTTATTTCTTGTGTTCTGTCTGGTGCTGATGATGTCTCAGCTGGAGACCCACTGCAGTTCTAGGCAGGGCATCTTAAAATCCTGTGGGTTTCAGCAGGTTTCATTTAGGTTTCATTAATGTGCTCCTATTGTGGGTTATCCCTGGTATCCAGTTAAGCCCTGCACACCACCTGGTGCTCACTGCCCAGTGGGACAGGTAGAGAATCAGAAGGGCAATGTGAGAAAACTCCTGGGTATTACACTGTGCAGGAATAGCTACAATATCCCTGTGTTATCGACACTGTTTTGGTCACAAATCCGAAACAAGGCATCATGCAAGATACTATGAAGGAAAATTAACTTTACCCCAGCCCAAACCAGTACAGTCCATAAAGAAAACCCAAACAAATCCGGTTTTCAGTCTAGAAAGGAGAATTTTGTTGGGGATGTAAGTCCAGCACTAAGTCCAGAGTAATACTATGTATGCTGAAACCCCAGTTTTGTTATGACCACTGTGAGAAGAGTAAAGTGAAATCATCCTATGGACAGTATTAGAAATCTTGCTCTGTCCAGCTGCAGAGTTGGTGAAAGAGAGGAAGAGGCTGTCTGGTGTGCAAAAACTTCCAACAAAAGAGAATCTTCAAGTAATCTCCTGTGCCACAAGTCTTACCAGATGTCATCTGGGCTGATCCAGACATAAATACAGTGAGCAGGGCCTGCTAGTTCTTTGGGGGTTTTAATGATCATTATTATTTCATTGGAGTTACTTTTGAACAGTTATCTTTGAAGATTGCAAGTTAGTGGTAAGATATTTTACGTGATGACAGAGGGGGATAAACCCAGAACAGTCCTTAGTTCTGCTGTGCTGAATGTAATGCCAAAGGTTTGTTTTCAGACACTAGGCTCGATTCTGGTCAGCCCAGAACAGCTCTGTGCTTCCCCAGCATACATGAAGTTAAAGTTCATTTGATGTTGATTGTTCACTGTGCAATGACAGTCACGTTTGGATTGTTCTATTTTTTTCTCTGCAGAGCCATGTCAGATTGAAGTGCGTTTGCTGCTGGCTTACAATTCCAACAAGAGCAAAGCATCTACCAGAATTCCTAAATCTACCTGGAGTGAGAGCTTGGAGGCTCTCCCGCCCTCTGAAAATGGCATAGAGGGGACCATCCCCTTCAGCAAACCTGTCAAGGTGTATATAATGCCCAAACCTGCCAGGCGGTGAAGGCTGGCGCTGAAAGAAACCTATTCATGGGGTTTGTTGGGTTACATGAAAACAAGATGCTGTGTTCAAGATAGCAAACCAAGCCAAGACAGCCTTATATGTGTATAAAGGAGTCAGATGTCGAAATAAAGCTGCTGAAGAACAGTTGGTGTCCTAAGCAGCAGGCAATTACGGGAGTTACTCAGCTAGTTAGGAGTGGTTTCAAGAAAACACAGGTTTTTCTATATTGACTCAACAGAAACAGGACAGTTCTCAATCAGCATTCCAGTAGTCATTTCACTGGGCCATACTTTCAGTTTTTACCTATCCAAAGTCTGTCTCCAAGGCCTCTAAGTTTTCTGTTACGTATTTACTATGTAAACGCTTGGGCACATAAACCAATGTTATTTTTACAGTACTCTGAAGTGAAGCTGAGGAGTTCAGCGTTTTGTGGAGGGTTGTTGGTTTGCTTCTGGATTTTTTGGGGTTTGTTTTTTGTTTTTGTTTTTTTTTTAATGTCTAAAACTTGCATTTGTGCACTGGTACCTAATTTCTTAACACAAAAATAATATTCTAAAAAGTACTATTGCTCTTGTGTGGGAATAGCACCTCGGAAGGAAATTGCCAATTGCTGTTGTACATCCTCTACGGCTGTGCTGAAGCTGGTCCAGCTCTGGGGAGGGCACAGGTTTGTTCATGGTGCAGAAGGGAGGAGGAACCTGTTTGTGCAGGTGGCAGAACTTCAGTCAGCAGGACGTGGAGTTTAACTGAGCTACAGCACCAAAGCAGTTTGTCTCCTGTTGCACCTTTGTACAGCTTGAGGAACAATGGGATTAAGTACCAGTTGGAAAATTCCTAACCACATCCCTCTTAAGTTTTACAGGATCTGTTTCTGTGTGATGATCCTGGCCTGAACCAGTCTTAGTGGGATGGGAAAATCAATGTTTTTAAATTCAGCAGCACTTCTGGTACTCAAAGTCTTTCTTGTCAGTTGAAGTAGCCAAACACACTCTGTTCAGCAGCAGTTGGGCAGCTTGTCAGTGTTTCCCTCTGCAGGTGAGCTGGGAGTACAGAGGGGCAAGAATTTAGTTAAAACATGATCCATCTGGCATTCCTGTCCGGAAGTGTGTCTTTGCATCGCTTCTGTGTGCCAGGCTTAGCAGACTGAGGAACTTCCTATGATTTGTAGCAATCCTTTAGTAGGATTTTTTAGGAGGACCTAATGTGTGGAACATTCTAGTGCAGCAGCCAAATGTTACCTGTGTTCATTAATCAGCTGGGGTTTTTTTCTTTTTAAAAAAAGGTGTGTTTTTAGCAAGTAAACAAAACAGTGAAGAAATACTTTCCAGTTGTATTTAGTGTAAATAACCCCTTACATGTTTTCCTATAATAAAATTGGAAAACTCATGCTATTCTGTTTCTTTTTTATAATATGAGTGAACATGGATGCCTGCATGGTCCTTGGCTAATAAGATTACTGCATGGTTTTTGTGATTTTAATTTTTTAGCACTGATAAGTTGTAGCCCAAAGGCTCATAACCATAAAACTTTGCTGCTGCTTTAGGTATTCTTGAATTAAATACACTTTCTTAGTGCTTCTGCTCTTACAGACTGGTTTGTGGTGTGCACCTTTAGGGCACTGCTTTGAAAATCCCCTGCTCGTCTGACAGCTGAGTTGTTATCGTCTGACTTGTCTTTGGCATCCTCAGTTCAGTTCCCAGCAGCCAGGGTTGATGGATCTCTCATTAGGAAGCTGTGTCTGGGCAGATACTTGACAAGTTGAGTGAGCTCATTACAGACTTCTTCTTTTTTCTTCCTCTCATTTTTGCGCTTCACCAGTATTTCGTACAGTTTGTCATCTCAGTACTGTTTCTAATTTAAATGGTGTCCATAGGCTCCAGACCACAATGGATGCTGTGGTAGGCACAGTAGATATTTCCAATATCAAAATTTTGGCATCTTTCTCTCTTTTTCTAAGTACTGGATCAAATTTCTGCTATTTTGTTCTCCTCATGCTGTCCTTGACCTTCTTCCATATAACATACCAGGCAAAGAGCGAGTGCCTTCTGTATTGCCGCCGAGAATCGAATACTGCAGGGCTGTGGAAAAGTTATTCCATCTGCAATTTCAAGATGCCTAAAACAAGCTGAAACTGTAAGGCTGCTATAACATTTCCAATCTCCTAATGAGAGCAGTCTGCAGTTGGCTTCTCTTCTGTAGATTTTTCTCTGATTTCTGGTTTGGATCATGGAAGAAATCACGGCTTCTCCTTTCCTTCTTCAGTTTCACCTGTGCAAGCAGATGACTAATTCATCATCTACTCTAAACCTTCCCTCTTTCAGGTTAAAGCCATTCCCCCCTTGTCCTATCCATGCCCTTGTCAAAAGTCCCCCTCCAGCTCTCTTGTAGCCCCTTCAGGTACTGGAAGGAGCTCTCAGGTTTCCCCAGAGCCTTCTCCAGACTAAACAATCCGAACTCCCTCAGCCTGTTTCCACAGCAGAGGTGCTCCAGCCCTTTCAGCATTTCCATGGCCTCCTCTGCACTTACTCCACATGTCCACATGTGTACATTGGGGGCCCCAGAGCTGGATGCAGCACTACACATGGGGTCTCACCAGAGCAGAGTAGAGGGGGAGAATCCCCTCCCTTGACCTGCAGCCCAGAAAGGCAGCTGAGTCCTTTCTGGGCTGCCGGGGCACAGTGTCAAGTTGAGCACCCAGGGCTGCTCTCAATTCACTCTCCACCCAGCCTGTATGTGTGCTTGGGACTGCCGATTTCACACCATGTTCCAACGTACAGGGAATTGGAAAAGAAATTTGTATAAAAAGCAAGGGTTATTGCAGTTGTTGACTTTTTCTTCCCATCCCCAGGTTTGAGACATTAAGGTTTTTCTGCTCTCAAAAATACCAGAGTTCATGCTCTTTGTGTCGTCTCAGAGGCATTCATGCCATTGACGCGTTGTCCTTTAATTCTGGATAATTGTTGGGCTTCTGCACTGCAATAGCCTGTAAGATGATTGATCTCGGAATGAAAAGAAAAACAAAGGGCTCTAGTCTTGCACAAAGATAATTTGCATCTTTCATCTCTGTTGAAGGGGGAACAGAGGACTTCAGATGACAGTCACCCAAGTATGGGGAGTTTCTGTTCTCTCAGATGGTTCCAAGTGTAGGAACAGAGTGCCAGTACAGCTGCAGCCACAGGGAGATACGGCAATCTACAAAGGAAGGGCAAATAATTTGCTAAAAACCACCAATGTTCAAATACCACTCACTTCTGCATTGCACTTCCTAGTTAGACAGAAGGAAGAGGGAAAAGAATCTGGCAGAGCAAGGAAAATGCTGGCCTCACATGAAAGAGGGGTAGCTTAGTGGTTTGAAAATGTGTTGTCTTATTTACCATTAACATTCTGGATTTAATTTACATAAAGCATCTGTGTATGTGGGAAACCCAGCTTTGAATGCTTCTAGTGGAAGATTCATATCCAGATTGCTGAAGTCCACTGAAATTCATTAGGGAAATCTGGAAGTAAATAATGCAATTATTCAGTCAAGTGCTTGTAAAACAATGCATAAGTGTATTGGGAACAAAGTTGAAGCTTGTGAGACATTAACTCAGCCCTGGTGTGGCTTTAACCTATCTTAAAAAGTACAAAAAAAGTAAATGGACAGGGACACTCACTGCAAAAAGTACAAAGCAAGTTCTTGGGAAGATGAAAAAACAGGGCATTTAAATCAGGACTGCATGACATCACTGAATCATTTAGGTTGGAAAAGACCTCTAAGACCTCTAAGATCATGGAGTCCAACCATAAACCCAGCACTGCCACACCCACCACTAAGCCATGGCCCCAGGTGCCACATCCACACAGCTTTTGAACACTTCACGGATGCTGACTCCACCACTTCCCTGGGCAGCCTGTTCCGGTGCCTGACAACACTTTTGGGGAAGAGATTTTTTCCCAGCATCCAGTCTAAACCTCCTCTGGTGCAACTTGAGGCTCTTTCCTCTTGTCCTGTCACTTCTTACTGATCCCCCTCTAGCTACGCCCTCCTTTCAGGGAGTTGCAGAGAGCGATAAAGTCCCTCCTGAGCCTCCTTGTCTTCAGGCTAAACACCCCAGCTCCCTCAGGCTGCTCCTCATCAGACTTGAGTCTCCACCATGCTGTGCAGGTCATCATCTTGGGTTCAAGCTCACAGAGATGGATTTCCTCTGGAATCCTGTCTTGCTTGTCTAAGTTATAATCACTTTTTCATCTTATTTCACTGGCATCTTCCATTTTATTCTTAGTAACAGACACTGGGAATGCAGAAAAGGCTGTCTTTTTACTTTACAGTTTGCTAATGCAGTATCGGTGGGACTTCAAAATATAAAGTTTGGAGGCTTGTGGATGCCAGGCTTTGCACAAATGCTGCCCAATGTCCCTTAAAAATGCTGGTTGTGTTGCATTTGGTGTCTGTGAGCCTTTTATGGCCTGTTTCTCCTGGCTGCCAGCTCGCACATGCTGCTTCACAAAGATAAGGGCTGAGGACTGACCCACTCAGCAGCAGAGCAGCTGGGGTGGAATCTTCCTGGCTCCCAGCCCAGCCACAGCTCGGTTTTAATTTCAGCATCAGGGTGGGAGTTCACTGCCTACTGGGAGATCGTTTTCCTGGTGGGAGGCAGAGCAGTGGTGTATGTGAGAAATCCTGCCCTATAAAAGTGCATTCCCATGATTTGGGCTATGAGCCCATAATTTTAACAAATTATTTATGGCTCTAGCTGAAAGCAGCAATTTAACAAAGATACCAGTTTGAGCTCTGCTGGAATTTTTTGATGAATCAATCCCAGCTGCTTCCACCATATAGCAAAGCAATTTCAGGCACCAAGAAGGAAATCGGGCTTTCAGTGACTGGAGCAGCCCAAGTGGAACAGATGCTGTTGTGGGAACTGACAGCGCTGACTCAGGAAGCTGTGACGAGAGCAGCAAGAGAAGACATGGAGGGAAAAGACTTGCAGCAGATAATCTCTTTGTTGACACCAAAATTTTGTACTGGTGGTGGTGAAACTTAGCAGTTTGCCTTAAAAAAAAAGAAATCCATTTCTTTGCACACTGCAGCTCCCTGTTTTGGAAGTGTAATCTTCTGTATCCTACCAGTTGCCAAATGAAGAGGCTGCAGCACAAAGCTGGGTAGAGTACAGCTCTGAAAGTCACCTGGCAATGCAAAACGGGCTCTGCTCCCCGCATGTCTTTTGGGAGGACAAATCGTGGGGCTGCAGCACAAAGCTGGGTAGAGTACAGCTCTGAAAGTCACCTGGCAATGCAAAACGGGCTCTGCTCCCCGCATGTCTTTTGGGAGGACAAATCGTGGGTCAGCAGCACTGTAAGGAGCCCACAGTATTTGTCTCAAATGCAGGACCTTGGCTAGGCAGTTTTGGTGAATGTGGCATCACCATTAATGTGCCACATTAACATGAAAATATGTTAAAAAAAAAAAAAGTAAAAAACAGACCTGGAGGAGAAAGATAAGATGTTCGCTCAACTTCTCCTAGCAGTATAATGTGCATGTTTCCATTTTGTTTAGTACTGCAGTGTCCTCTCAGCCAAAGCATTACAAAGCCTTTTCCCATTTGAGGCTGCCTTAATGCCCAGAAGCTCATAAAATAACGCAAATACATGACCATGATCAAGAGAGTCAAACCACTGTCACTATCAGATAACATTTAGTGCAAAAAGTCTCCACACTCTGCGGGCTGGTAGGAACTTGGTCAGCTGGCATTCCCTTGGGATGACCACAGTCTTCTGGGTCAGTAGTTCACCTTCTCCTTCACACCAGGCAAGTTATGCAGAAAAATGTCACAGCAGCTACAATGAGCATTATACCAGCTGCTGCCTCAGACAACGCAGATGCAGCTGGAAAGGCAGTTCCTGCTGGGTTAGATAAGATTTTGCTTCAAATGTAGCTACACTAACAGAAAACACTGCTGTAATTAGGAGATTACAAGATAAAACTTACAAGTATTTACTTTCCCTTTGCTTTTACACCACTTTGTGTTTTATCAGATAAAAGGTTCTAAATGATTACTAGAGCAAATAAACAGAAAAAGAACATAGTATTTTGTGCGTCTTGGG
This sequence comes from Struthidea cinerea, assembly GCA_013397865.1. Lineage (NCBI taxonomy): Eukaryota > Metazoa > Chordata > Aves > Passeriformes > Corcoracidae > Struthidea > Struthidea cinerea. Next base: position 52,601 of record VZTI01006023.1, read on the forward strand.
AAAGTCATTGTGCTCTTCTATCAATCTAAGCCTCTCTACTACTGCTTGGATAGCTCCAAGTGCCTCAGGGCTTTTACAGCTTCATCTTGGTATTTTTATTAATACACACAATTAATATGCACAGAACAAGAAATGGTGAGCCTGGTGGGAAAAAAAAATCTACAGTAGGTAACTTGTAACTGGCAATATTGATAGAAGCCCACCAAGAACAGCAATCAAGAGAACTCTTTAAATCTTCAGTGTAATAATACGTTTGTTGGCACAACATTTAAATCATCAGATAATGATGACCAGTAGCAATTCTCACAAGCATCCCCAGCTTGCCAGCAGCGCCTTGCTAGCAGCAATTTAGACTGATTTCCTAAAGATCAATGTTTTATGCTGCAAACTCTAGTTTTGTAGCACACCTTTCTGATGATTTTAAGCATGTAGGAACGTCTGAATAGATATGTATTGGACAACTCAATCCTCACAACTGGCAATCAATAAGAACATTCTTTAAGGCCCAGGTTTTATGTTTATACCCTGTTGACTTTTTTTCCCCCTTTTCCAGATTCAATGAAAAATCTGAAAGTGCTACATTATGTGATGGTCATAAATTGGCAAATACCCTGACTGAGATCACCTGCAGGAGGTAAAGTTGCATATTCTGGGTTTGCTTTTTAATTTATTTTATTTTTAACTTATTTATCTAGTGGTGGTAAAGTGCTTCTTTACCACGACTTCATATCTACAATTTGATTGTGCTCATCAGATATTTTACGGCTGCATTCCAGTGGCCAGTAATGTAATTTTGGGCCATTTTCTAATCAAAGTATTCAAAACATAATTTCCTGATTTAGTCAACAGGTGAAAAGTTAAGTAACAAGACTATGGACAGCCTTCAGAGGAAAATTAGGTCAATCTCAACAATACATGGAAATTATTCTGTAATTAAACAATTTAATTACGTTAACAGCCCCGCTTTTTGTGAGCCCTCGATTTGTTTAAATCCTGAACTATTAAACTGTCCTTGCATTTTAGACTGTCAGTGCACAAATGCCTTGGCACGTAAGTTCACACTCTGCTGAGCGTAATTCGATTCAGCAGAGGTGTGTCCGTGATTTGGCTGCGGGCCGGGAAGGCGGAATGAGCCGCGCTTCAGCAGGTGGAATGGAAGACCCCGCCCACTTTGGCACCCTGAGCAGCCAGGGCATTGTACTCGGCCACAGCCTTCTCCGTTTGCAGCACCAGCACGTCAATCCCGTTCTTCTTCAGATAGTCCACAGTGGATGCTGGAACCTCGGAAGAGAAAAGAAATCAGAAAGGCAAGTATCAGGTTCTATTCCCCTTAAACTTCAAGATTTGTAGAAAACCAGGTACTGATGCCATTTGTTAAGCACGACTTAAGAAACTGCCAGTAGCCAAAATGATAATGCTCAGAGAGTTCTAAGATTGATCTAATTTTTGTCTCTTCAATAAAGCTACTTTTCTACACACACCTCCCATATCTCCATAGCACACTTTAAAATGCAGTCCTCTCTCACAAAAATAAATGGAACTGGAGCTAAAGGAATTTAATCTAAAGAAGGTGTTATTCATCCCACCAGAAAGCTAAAGACTTGCTTCTCACCAAGTAAAGCTCAGCACTTCTGAGCTTTCTGTAGCTAGTTTATCTGCTGAAATCACACCCTGGCAACATTAGTGACAAAAATGCCTAATTACCAAAGTATTTACAGCAGGCTAGAGAGCCAGTTATAACCTCTTGCGAGAGAAGGGGACTAATGACATTCTGAAAAATTCCCCTTGTTTCAGTTGCTCCTGTAGCAGAACATAAACCTGTTTACTGCTTGACATTGACACTAATACAGAGGAGCTCAAATGATGTTTCTTTCAGGACTTGAGGGACCCCTGACAGGAGCTCATTCACACTGATCCTCAATTTTTTCCCTCTCAGTGAAGCATCATCAATTTAATTTTTTTCCCCCTAATCAGAGGGAGAGGGAGAACAAACAGTTCTTTTTATGCTTGTCACAGAACAAAAACCTACCTGCAAAGCCTCACTCATGCCACGACCAATCACCACAGTTTTAACACCCTTCTTGACGACTTCTTCAAGGTCAGCTGGCTGCACTCCTGGAGAATGCTAAGTGTCAGGGAAGGAAAATAACAGTCTGTGTACTGACAGCATCAACCAGGAAAGCTGTGTCTGTATGTCCTGAACACAGAGCAGCAGGGTAAATTAGCAGTACCAAAATGTAACACAACCCTCTTCTGTACATACACACAGTAGATAACACTAGAAACTGAAAAAGGTATTTAATATGCAGATGAAGGATGATAATTAATTGATAGATGGCAAGATTATAATTCTGTATTAAACAGTCAAAACCAAAAAGATGCATTACACATTTCTAAAACATTTATGTCTAACTTCTGGCATTTTATAAATACTAACAGTTAAAGTGAAACAAAAACATTGCAACAATACTGCTGTTTGATTTCAAATTAACAAAAACTCCTTTGCTGCAAGCCAAAGTTTACTCACTTTAAATACAAATAGCTCCTCAGATAATTAAAATGATTAAATAATTTTCTTGTTTACTTTGCAAGTCTCACCAAAGAGGACTGAAATGTATTGGGTAGCTTCATTTCAGTTAACAGTTTCCATTTCTGAACTGTTCTTTATTTTGAAAAAAGAGTATTTTAAACCAAACTCCTCAAAGAAAGAAGGAACTTCCACAGTACATTAACAGAGGTTTTAAAGAAGTCCACCCATTTACTGCTATTATGCTTTAAACACATGAATGCATAAATACACCTGTAATGTTAATGTAAAACATTATTACATTATACTAATTCTCTTCCTGGATTCAGTTTCTGTGTATCTTCACATGGTCAAGCGTATGATACTGGACAACCTGTGGCTAGAATTTGGCCCCTCTTTGGTGTGCATTTTTATTTTTAAACCATAAATATTATTTGTCCCCCCC
>VZTI01006023.1:63675-78641 GCA_013397865.1 Struthidea cinerea
CCCCCGCCCAGTATCTCTGTCCGTTTTTACCTCTTCCCCGAAACAAGAAGGGGACATAAACACACATAATATATACAAACACACGGAAATGTCCTGATCCCCGGTGCCCCCCCTCCCTTCCTTTCCTTTCTGTGTATGTGGCATGAGGAATGGGGGTCACGGAGAAGCCCTGAGCCCCCCCACGGCTGCTGTTGTGGGCCGTCTCCTCCCCACAAACACAGACAGCCATTGTGTGCCACCTCCATCCCTCTCTTCTCCCCCCTCCTCCTCCCCCATCCCCTCTTCCAGTTGCGGGGGGGACAAGCTGTGGCTGCTCGCTGCTGCTCCCCCGCCGCCACCTGAGACGTGCGAGGTGGAGGGATAGGTTATGCACTCCGCTGTTTGCTTTCGAGCTGCTCGCCCTCTCCTCTCCTCCCTCTCCAGTAGCAGGTTTGGTTGCCAGACTCTCTAATCCCAGCTGCCCGCGATGGATGCGGGAGGGCCCGGGCCAAGAGAGCAGCCTGGGGAAGGAGGGCTGTGTGGAGGCGGCCGCAGGAATACAGAGGGGAGGGAGCTTGTTGCTCTTGATCTCTTGTCTCTGTTATTCGTTTGGTTGTTGCCTCTGCACTCTTGCCACATAGGGAGCCCGTGCAGCTCATGGCGCATGCTCGGCAAGGCCCCTTGGAAACTTCCTGCTGCTGGAGAAGCCCGGCTCAGGGCTGCTTTTGGTCCGACAGCTCCTGCTTTTTCCCCAAAACGCGCTCGCTCTCGCCTCCTTCCCCACCAAGCCCACCCTGTTTGGAGCGGGGAAGCGGGGTGTGTGATTAAATCGGCTTGTAGGTGTTTCCTCATGTAAAGGAAGTTGCATTTTGCTAAGCGCAGGTGTCCTGTCTGTGAATTCACAACAGCCGCTGCCGAAATAGAATGAAATAAGATTAATGTGTTTTCTCCTCATGTTGTCTGTCAATGTGAAAGAGACAGCTTTCTTAAAACAGGGTTATCTTTTTGGAAAATATATATTTAGATGAAATTCCCCACCACTCCTGTACCTCTTATGTTATATAAAGGACTCATTAGAAAAAATGTTGTTTTGTTAAGCTGTTGCAAAACTTATTATTAAAAACCACCAACACATTTAAAAGTTTGAATTTTTAGTGAAAACAGTCATTTTAAAGTGATGTCTGGAAAGAAAACTAATGCTCTTACTGTGTGGCACAAAGTGAGTGGATATGTAAGAGCAATTTAGTTGTGTGAACTGCAAAATAAATTAAACTGAAAGGGTGAGATAGTGGCCTGTGTTTTAAAAATATGCATTTTATTAAAAAAAACCCAAACACCATAATTCCTGATGACTTTTAATTGCATGATGGGGGTTGTCAACAGGGCAGTGTTTACTGCATGACTCTATTCTAAAAAGATTTGAGATTACTTGTCTTGTGGAGTTTGCATTTTGGGTTGATTTGATACTTGTCAAATTTTTAAACTTTTCTTTGTGTTGCCCTTCCTGTTTGGCAGGGGACAGGTTATTCTCCCTGCTTTAGAACAGCTCCCCCAAATGGGAGCAGATGCAGCTTCTAAAAATGTAATGTCTGAAATACTGGGGTTCTTTGCTTGTGCCTGGTGTAGCTGATGTAATTGTAGAGATAATTCTCATCTCTAAGAAAGAAAGTGTGGAGGTGTGGAAACCAAACTTGGATAATTCTTGATGCTTTGTGTGATAATTGGTGGATATCCTGGATATATTTTCCTTTGATAAAACCAACTTGTTGGTCTTGCTCTGTGGTACACACTATTACCTGGTGTATTTTACACTTTTGGGAAAATGGCTACAGTGACTAGATTTCTCTACGTGATTTTTACTTCAAGTAGTCCTGAAGGTGGTGTTTTTAAGGGTACAAGTCATAAAGTTACTAAACAGTGATGGAAAACTGAAGGGGTTCTTTTATTTCTGAGCATCTGTTATTTACAACTGTATGTAGTTTTCCTTGGAATGCAAAAGGGATTTTGATTTCAGTTTGTAATGTACTGTTAGTTTCACTTTTGATACCACTATTGCTTGACAGTGGATTTGCAGTGACATAAAATCTAAGGAAATAGCTACAGAACCTCAAAGTGTTGGAGTTTTACTCCTGAATGTTTTAGAAACTGAAGCAAGTTTTAAATCTCAACTGCCACATAGCACCTATTTGTAACTCCTCTTCATATTAATTTTGCAGTCAAGGGAGGGAATCGGTAGTTTGAGGGTTTTCTTATTTATCTTTAAAACTGTTTTGATGCTCAGCAGTTTAGAAACATTTTTTAGTGGGTTTTTTGTTTGCTTGGTTTTTTTTAAACATGGCCTATATTGTCTTGTCTGAAGAGTTACTCTTGGGGGATGCCGGAGAAGTTACTTCCTTTACATTAGGAGCCACAAGAAGAACAAGGAGCTTAAGTATGGATGTTGTTCAGTAGTTGTATAACAGTCATATTTTCTTTCCTGTTAATAATTAGAACAAAGTACTTGCTCATTATTAAGGAAGCATGGTATAACCTTTCCATACTGGAAGGGATGCTGACAGCTAGGAAGCTATCAGTTATTTCATAGAGGGTTTTTAGTTTTTTGTTATTGCATAGACTGCACTTGAACTTTGCTGTATTACCTCTCCTTAACTGAGAATTTCAGGACAAATAGTAAGGCCAGCAGTGCTCAGGTATGAATAGTTTTCAATAGTAGTTTGACTAATTGAGATATCAAATTAGCCTGTATTAGTAGCATGTTATATGCTTTAACCAACTGTACACAGGTTGGGATTTAGTGGGTAATGTAAAACATACTTGATTGGGAAAATAAGAATGTGTGGTGTTGATTTCACCCATAGCTATTGAATAGTGGGATAAACTGATAGATCTGGAAATAGTCTGCTACTTAAAAAAGCTCTGTGATAAAATAGCTTAATTTTTCTGGCTGGTGGCTGGTTTAAAAGTTGCAACCATTCAAAAAAAGTAATGAGACCTATAGTTATCTGGTGACTATTTCATTTTATGAAGAATAATTATCTTGCCTTTATGGGTGCTTATTCGTGCTTTAAGTGCAATGTTGTGACTTGGGTTGCAATTTTGACAATCTTGAATGTCTTAGGAAGGAGTAAAGTTGAGTGTCTGTCAAGATAGTGACAGTGTCAACTCACAAAATTTGCTAGTTGATGTGCCTCAGAAAGTAAATTGTTTCTTACAGGATTTATTAAAAAGCAGCTGCTGTGGTTTAACCCGAGTTGGCAACTCAGCCATTCACTCGCTCTCCCCTGGTGGGGTGGGGGGAGAATCAGAAGGATAAAAGTGAGCAAACGAGTGGGCTGAGACAGAGACAGTTTATTAGGGAAAGCAGAATGAGGAAATCATTCACCACTTCCCTGTGGGCAGGCAGGTGTTCAGCCATCTCCAGGTCAGCAGGGCTCCATCACATGTAACGGTGACTTGGGAAGGCAAATGCCATCATTCTCAGTGTTCTAGTCTTCCTTCTTATTAGCCCCAGCTTTACATGCTGAGCATGACACTGTATGATCTGGATATCCCTTGGGTCATTTGGGGTCAGCTGCCCTGCCTGTGTCCCCTCCCAACTCCTTGTGCACCCCCAGCCCCTTCGCTGGTGGGGCTGGTGAGGAGCAGCAAAGGCCTTGGCTCTGTGTGAGCACTGCTCAGCAATAACAAAAGCAACCTGCTATTCACAGGCACAGGTTGCCCAGAGAAGCTGTGGCTGCTCTGTTCCCTGGAAGTGTTCAGTGCCAGGATGGATGGGGCTCTGAGCAAGCTGGTCTAGTGGGAGGTGTCCCTGCCGATGACAGGGGTTTGGAATGAGATAATCCTTAAGGTGCCTTCCGACCCAAACCATTCTAGGATGATCAACACTGTTTTGAGTACAAATCCAAAACAAAGCCCCATACCAGCTACTATGAAGAATATTAACTTGATGCTCTCCAAGTCCACCACAAAAACCCAATGTGTGATTTTAACTGGAACTTCTGGTGGCTGAGAGCTGTCATTACAACCATATTACTGTACTTTTAGATGCAAAACTAAGGTAATGATACAGATCATCCTGCAGTCTGCCATGGTACTGCATCTCCTTTGCCTCTGGTTGCTTCCAAAGGCAAAACTGCAAACTGGAGCAAATTACCACAGGAAAGCAATACTTGTTCTCCTCATTCTTACAGACATATGCTGTGGTGGCTTTTTTGTTTGCCTGTGATTTTTTGTTTAGTTGGGTTTTTTTCCATTTTTTTTTTTTTAAGAGTTATTACTTGCAGTAGAAGAGAAGTTGCAAATTTAAATAGTAAAAAAATGTGGCAGAGGGGAGCAAGAACTATATTTGTATTTAGGGCTGTGTTTAAGGAACCATGCTATCAAGTCACCACCTCCTTTGTGTCGGTAAATAGCTGGAGAATTGGTATAAATGTTAATTAAGCACTTGGTCTCTTGTGAATGAAAATATTAGTAGAATGTTAGCTTGCACAACAGAGATCTAATTTTACACATGACTACGCAAAACACTCGCTGGTTTGCCAGGTTCCCTGGTGTGTGAATGGGAGAACCTCTCCCGGAGGTGAATGGCATCTTCCAAAGTGTGCTAGGCTGCATTAGCTCATCGATTTTTGCAGGCTTTTCTTAGCAGTGTGGCGTTTGATTTGTTCTTCATTGAAATGGTCACAAGTACTCATGCTTTGTGTGTTCTTTCAGCAAAATTGCATCAAAATCTTGTTGGTGAAGATCATGCTAAAGGTGGTCTTGAAAACAGCAAGCGTGCTTTGTGTGGATTTCCAATCTGAAGCACTCATCTGTGCTCTCACTGCAGCTCAAACTTCTTTATCACCTTTGACTCTTGACAGTCACCCTGACAGACTGACCTAGCCTGGAAGACTGTTGCTTAATTACAGCATGAATGTGTTATATTTGTTTGGTGTGTGGTAGTAAAAACACTCTGCATGTGTTGACTGGGGTTTAAATGATTTTAAAGAAAGACATGGTGAGGTGCAAATGCCTGGTAGGAGGTTCATTTTTCTGAATCTTTTCTCCCCTTTTCTGTCTGTATAATGAGTGCTTAGGTTAATGGCAGACAGCTTATGGGAAATCTGTGCAAACCATTTATAGTTTTTTTAAATTTTATTTTTGGTAGAGAATACTTGTGACTACATTGTAGACTTGGAAAAAAAAGAAGGCTTTGGAGCTACCAAAGCAGTAAGTTATATTTTGTAAGATGCTGTATTTTTCCTGAATCTTCTAGACACCTCACACATTTTTTCAAATTAATTTGGATATTGAAATAATTTGTTTTCAGTAGGTTATGTTTATGGTTATTATTGTCATTCCAATACCTCTGGAAAGCAATACAACATTAATCGCAAGGGTTACCATTCTCTGAAGAAGTTAACAATTAACGTTGACTTAAACTGCTGTTGAAGATATGTATGGGAGAAAGGTACCTGAAACTTTGTAGCTGTTTAATATAACAAGAAAAGGCAACTGTATCTAATGACAAGAAGCTTGACAAACTTTCAAGCTCAAGGTTAGCTGTGTCCCCAATAAAAAGAGTAGTGAAATGGTGTTCTGTTAACGTGATTGATTTTTCTTGTATTTAATATCAAGCATGTTTGTGTACTATTGATCAGAAGTTACAGGATTTGATGTGACTCTTAGGTAAAGTTGTGGTACGTTGCAGTAACTTGTGATATCCACAGTAGATTGGTTAGTATTAAAAGTAGGAGATAAATGTGATGTGGAAGTACTGTCAAACGTTGCTTCACTTTAAATTTAATAATTGATATTGTACATGAGATTTGTTATCTGATTTCAGTGAAGAAAGATTAATTTGTGTGGTGTCCTCTTATGTAAATGGCCAAGTTCTGACTTATAATGTTGGTAGTGTCTGTAATGCTGGGTGTGTGTAGTTTATTTGCACATTATATATTGCTGCATCTTCTTCATTAACATATTAAGCATGTGGCTATATCAATATTAGAAGCTTTCTTCTGCCCTAAAGCTGTATCAGCTTGTCGGAGGTAACGCTTTTCATCTGCTCTGCAGGCCTGGGTGTTCCTGTCTTTTCACACCCTTTCCTTTGTGAATAAGAAATTTTAACTGCTGTTCCAAATCAGTCAAGTAGTTTTCACCTTAATGCAGGCTGACCTGACTGTATTTGTGGAATGTAAGTATATAATAGTGCCTTCCTGCTGCATCTAGGGACTGAACCAAAACATTTATGTCAAAGCCATTAATCCACCACCTGTTAGTAAAATGCTGCATTTTTGACTTAGCAACTAACTACTGGAGAATAAAAACATAGCTAGGAAACTTTAGAACTTGGTGTATTTCTTCTGTGCTTGTTTCATTTTTTACTATGATGGAGGCTCTACACTCATGTTTCTAGACACCAAATTAACTCATTTGTTGAAGGTAGACTCCAGTGGCTTGGAGCTGATACCCTCAAACAGCATAACAGGGTTAAATGTGGAGAAAGTAGGTAACGGGGGATCATTCCTGTGCTGACTTCATGGCAAATAAGTCTCTAATGCAGAATAAACTTGTCTGTTCTACACTTCAGTCGCTGTAGATTAATCTGGTGTTATGGCCAACATGCCACATCTACACGTGCTTTTCAGTTACTCATTTAAGAAGTGAGGTTTACCTTGGAAATAATTATCTCGTAACTATTCATATTTTGTTAGTTTTTCCATGGGGAGACTTCACACCTTTATGTGCGTTGAGCTGGCAAGTCAGCTCATCCCAGTTTGCTTTCATATTTATGCTGTTAATGCCAGTTTTAGGTAGACTCCACATCTCATGATCCAGCGTAGAAGACAAGAAAACACTGTACTTTTGGTGAGAGAAGCAGTTCCGTCTCTTTCCAGTAACACTGCCCATCTGAAAGAGATGGCAGAATGCCATATAGAGTAGAAAAAAAAAAACTGGGGACACTGCTCTCCAGGCACAGATGAGCTACAGAACATCTGAGGCCCCTTCACAAAGCTCAGCCTTCTTAGGGATTACGCAGGTTCTGTTGGACTATGTGCCTCCTCCAAGGAAGAGCAGTATGCTTTCAGTAGGTGGCTTCATTGAATTCCAACATGGTTTGGATGGTACAGAACTGGAGGAAAAGCTTCTGATATTACTTCCAAGTCAGAGTCTTAAGGCTTATTTCAGGACAAGTGTATAAGAACCAAGAATGTTGGTGGAAATTCTTGTGGCCAGTGTGTTCAGTGAAAGAAGCTCCATGGCAGTGCTGTACTGTGGTACATTTGTATTGGAGAACTTTATAAACATCAAAATGAGTTGTGTGTGACAGCATTATTGCATGTAAGATGGAAGTTATGTTTTATCCAGAAATTCGTCAGTACTTTACCTTGGCCTTGGCCAACTTCAGAGGTCTGTAGATGCTGTAAGAGTTTCTCAGAATATTCTCCCTGTGTCCTTTTTTGTAGCTTAGGATCTTCCTGAGTTTTCAACACTTACCATGAACTTCTTTTCTCTTGTTTGGAATTACTTCAAGCTGTATTGTCTAGTGTAAGAACAGTTAGCCGATAGACATGTACAATTATTAGTGCCCACTGCTTGGTACATACATTTCTGAGCTCATCCCAAAGCTGACATTTAGATTACGGAATCACAAAATAGGTCAGATTGGAAGGGAGAACAGTGGGCCATCTGGTCCAACTTCTGTGCTCAATCAGGGTCATCCTAGACACATTGCACAGGGTTGCATCCAGACAGTTCTTGAATATCTCCAGTGTGAGACTCCTCAACCCCTCTGGGCAGCCTGTTCTAGTGCATGGTCATCCATACAGTAAAGAAGTTCTTCCTCATATTCAGGTGGAACTTCCTGTGCATCTGCCCATTGCCTCGTGTCCTAGTGCTTGGCGCCACTGAGAAGAGCCTGGATCCATCTTCTTGGCACCCTCCCTTTAGGTACTTATATACATGGATGAGATCCCTTCTCAGTCCTCTTTTCTCGAGGCTGAACAGGCCTCAGCCTTTCCTCCTAACAGAGATGCCCCAGTCCCTTAATCATCTTTGTTGACCTCCACTGGACCTGCTTCAGGAGCTCCATGTCCCTCTTGTACTGAGGAGCCCAGAACTGCACACAGCACTTCAGATGTGGCCTTACCGGGGCTGAGTGGAGGGGCAGGATCACCTCCCTCGCCCTGCTGGCAATGCTTTTCCTAAGGCACCCCAGGATACCATTGGCCTTCTTGGGAACAGGGGCAGTGCTGGCTCATGGGCAGCCTGTTGTCCACCAGGACCTCCAGGTTCTTCTCTGGAAGGAGCAGAGCTGCTTTCCAGCAGATCAGCCCCCAGCCCGTGCTGCTGCGTGGGTTTATTCTTTCCCAGGTGCAACACCCTGCATTTGCCTTTGTTGAATTTCAGAAGGTTCCTCTCTGCCCATCTCTCCAACCTGTCAAGGCCCTTCTGAAAGGCTGCACAGCCCTCTGGGGTGTTGGCCGCTCCTCCCAGCTTTGTGTCAGCAGTGAACTTGCTGCAGAGGCATCTGCCCCTTCGCCCAAGTAATGGATGGATAAGTTATACAACACTGGGCTCAGTATTGAACCTTGGGGGACCCTGCTAGTGACAGGCCTCCAACTAGACCCTGTGCTGCTGATTATGACCCTTTGGGATCTGCTGTTCCACCTTGCTGTCTACTTATTCAGTCCACGTTTCCTGAGTTTGTCTGTGAGAATGTTGTGAGAGACAGTGTCAAAATCCTTGCTAAAGTCAAGGTTCACAGTATCCACTGCTCTTCCCTCATCCATCCAGGTAGTTGTTTCATTGTAGAAGCCAATCGGGTTGGTCGAGCATGATTTAGTGAGTCTGTGCTGACTACTCCTGATCACAATAACAGAAAGAATTCCTTTGTGTGGGGTGAAGCAGAGGACAGGAGCTACTGAACTGTCAAGAAGGGGCAGATGATGGGAAGATGATGAATAGATAACTTGATGAAGAATGCTGTGGCTATGTGCTCACTGCTGCCTCAAAGCCAGTTGTCTTGCAGTTCTTTGGAAGTGCCCATTTTAATGTCAAGGTCTCTCTCTGGGCCGTAAAATATTTCTTGGTACAGCTGTGTTCCTCCATGTTTATGACAGCTGGGAGTAGATGGAGGTATTCAGGACTTCATGTTACCTGCCATAGTTGGGACAAGTGTCCTCTGGTATCCTTCCAGGATAATCTCTGTTGTGCTCCTCTGGGAGGAAAAGCAGGTGTATGGCTAGTGAGAGAGCTGAACTTGCATTCCAGGAGTACCTCCCGATGCAGGCAGTGTGCACTGGGAATGCAGTGTGCACTGCAGGGATCACCCATCCCATGGTGGGAGAACTGCCAGGCTGCCTGTGTGGGCTGTAGCACTGTGGAGCACCCTCCCAGTGTGCTGTAGGCTCTTCATTCAGCATCTGCTTGAGCACTGATGATGGGGCAGAGCAGTGCAGCAGTGTTTGATGGTTGGCTGTTGATGTTTCTTGAGTTCAGTAAAATGTTTAAACTGTTCAGAAATAATAAAACTTGTAAAAGGTGTGTATATTTTTTTATTTCCTCCAGCCTTGCAGTAAGAGCATAGTGTTCCAGTTGTGCCATAGCAAGGTCTGTAGCTGGTCATAACATTAAGCTGATCTTTCCACCCTATTTCATTACCCTTTCTCTTCTCCCATTTTTTCTCCAAATCAATGAACTTTCCTTTGCTTCAACTCGTCTATTAACCTCAACAAACATTTTAGCATTAACAGGTATTTCTTAGTAGCCTCTAGCATTTGTCAGTCTCTCATATATTCCCCAAGAGCTAAACAAAGCTCTTAAAGCTCAAGCAGCAGGGAATTTCTCAGAACTACTGTAGAAATTCTGACCATATTGATGTCTAGTGATCTGGGGAAAACAAACAATTTCTTTAAGTAAGAGGAGGCCTATTTTTCAAGATTCTTGTGTTTCAGCAGCTCTGTTTTAGTATTCAGTTTCTTTCCAGTATGATCATTTAGGTCTTTTAGTACTTTGGAGAAAATGCTTCTTATACCCTTGAACTCACAGGCTTGGTTGATATTTGAAGAATGGGTAGCAAGCAAATTGTACTTTACCTACCCTAACCTTGAAAATCCTCTTTTCCAGGAAAATGGTGATTATCAGCATGAAGCTCTGCCAGTTTTTTTCGTTGTCTAGGGCTATACCATTTTTCTATTCTAACAGTTGTCCTGAACTAGCAGTATGCTGAATAAAGCTGGTTAAGTTCATGTGTGAGTAAACACTTTATTTCCTACTCTACTCAGTGTCCCTCTGGTACTGCCCTGGCTATTTTCCAACTCATCTACACCTATCTAGGAGTACCAGTGCCAGGGCATGTTTATTGCCTTTTAGTATTAATGACTACCAGGATTATAAAGGTTTCCTCTTGAGAACAAACTGCGATGGTTCACAAAAGCTGTATTAATTAGTGAATGATAAATTGTAGAAATTTTAGTTTGATCCCAGAGCCTGCAGCGTGGTGTTCCTGTAGTTATCAGCAATATATTGCAGTGAAGCATCCAAGGTGGAGAGCTATGTGGTGGGGTGCAACAACAACAAAAAGGAACACTAAACCCCCCTCCCAGTATTGCCTGGAGGTGGTAGTTGAAAGGGAGCCAGTTTAAGCTGGCATAAAGGCCATGTGAATGCCCTACTTTGCAAAAGACACTTCCATTAAGTGGCAAAACTATCCCTTGAAATGTATATTTAAGCTTAGACAAAATCTGTAGCAGATAACATTAGCTGACCTCCTAAATAACATGTTAACAGTGTGTATGAAGGTTAAGAAAGTTTAGCAGCAGGTAAGAAAAATTGATACGGCAACAAGGGAGCTTTTGGAAGACGTAACCTTTATAAAGGGAGACCAGAAGGAGTAGTCATAAGTCAAGGAATAAAAGCACTATGTCCTAGATGATGGAGTGTGTTCACAAAGCTAGTAGATGTCTCTGAATGCAGGTTGGACAAATGGGAGTAGGATGGTGAGGATAAGCTGAAGGGCTAAATGTTGGTTTGTATGCCAAGTAGAAATTGTTTGAAAGGTGGACATCTAACCCTGCTGAAATCCAGGCAGAGAACGTATTCATAGCTAGCAGTAGAAAGAAGGAAGCTAAAAAGTCCAAGGTGAATTTGCAGAGCAGGTGGACAGAGAAGTGTCTTGTGTAAAAAGAAAAATCTAGGAAACATGAATAGCTAATATCATTGTCCATAATGCAATGATTAAAATAAGTATGTTGCTGAGAACTTAAATAACCTCTTTGCATGAGGTGTCATTATTAGGCTAATTTGTGATATCTTGTGATATCTTTATTGCCTTTCTGGCAATAAAGATGAAATACGGTAAAACTGACGTATTAGGAAATGATGTGGAATGTGGTTCATAATGTGGAAGCATGCTGAGTTGCCTGGACTAGGTATTAGCTTGGCTTTCTGAGAAAGTTTAGAAGTACAGCTGGTAAAAAAAAAAATACAGCTGTATACTTGAGTAAAGAAATGGAAACCAGAGTGATTAGCATATTTTGAAGATTTTAGCAAAGATGTAGGGAATCAAAAGCAAGGAGCTTTTATATCTAATTTTGATCAACTCTATGAAATTGTAATTTCATAGTTCTGATAGTTGCAGTATTTATTCTCCAGAAAGAAATATTCTGCTATTTTCTTTTGAAAGCATGGATGGTTCTTCTGAAGCAAAGGTAGGTGGCTCATGTTTGACATATGCTTACATATAGATGCAGTCTTTTTAAGGAGGTCACCGATTAAAGTGGTTGACTTGCCGTTCCGGAGCAACCTTACGTGGCATGACCCAGGTAGTAACTCTCATGCCCAACCCTTTCTTTGATGTTATTCTTTGTGGCAGGAGGAATCAGGTGAGGCATGGAGAACATTTTTAGCCTTCGCAGTCTACAGCGCAGCATGTTAATGCAAACTGATGTTGCCAGTGGTCTGTGTTCTTGCTGTTGATTTTAAGTTAGAACTTGCTGAGGAAAGGCTTTGCTTTCTGTTCAGCCCTGACAACTCTGCCTGGCAGAGGGCTGGAGGAACATGAGGGGGTGCATCACTCAAGCCAATTCAACCACTGAATGTGACTCAGCGTCCAGAGTGGTCATCAGTTCAGACAGAAAGTACCATCATAAACCTTCAACTGATTAAATAACAAGAAGTTGGTTAGAAAAAGATTATTTTATATTGGTCACTGTAGTATAAATAAAGCAGAATTCTTAATTTCTTTAATTTTTTTTTTTTAATAGCATAGGCTATTAATCTAATTTTCCAAGAAACCAGAAGGACGTAAGTTTTTTTTAAAAAGATCAAGGTGTAAGATGGCTAATTCAGCCTAAGGGGAAGCAGTGCTGTGGATAAAATAATATTGCCAATGGGCAACAAAACTGCAAATGAAGGAGAGTTGTAAGTATGTATTATAAAGGAAAATGTTTGTAGCAAATACATCCCAGAATATTTAAAATTGGCTGTTAACTCAACAAAATACTCTAGGTAGTATTGTGATAAGTCAGGAAAGCATGCCTATTAACATGGACATGGAGTTTTAAAATTAACAAAATACCAGATAGCATTAGGAATGGGCGGAGAATCATACTAAAACTTGGGAGATATATTATTTTGAGTATGTGTATCTACCTCCTGTTTTGTCATTTGCTTGTTTGCCTCTATCTCGATTTTAGTGCTCAGCAGTGGCAGCTCCACCTTGAAAGATAACGCAGAAAGTAGAGGAAGGACTGCATGACAGCTTATACTATTAACTTCAGAGCACATTTTTAAAAGTATTCAAAGCAAGGCTCCTAGAGTTTTGCATTTCTTTTATATGGTAAAACCAGAAAAATGGTGCATTGAATGAAACTCAAAAGTAGTTGAGATTTAGATGCCTTTCACTTGTTCTGTAATTGCAACTGATTGCTGCAAATTGTTACTGAGGCCAGAGGTCAAAAATATTTAGGAACTGATGAATGTTGAGTTGTAGTGAAAATATTTAAAAATAAAACTAAGAACGTGAAGTTTCTTGCTTTTATGTTAAGCCAGGCTCTATGTAAAAAGGTGATTTAAAGGTAACCTAGGGGCAGGTAATTTTGTTCCATGTGCTATGAGTTTTCTTTACCCATGTTCTGAAACAGCAGCTGGTGGTAACTGTCACGTCAAGTGACATGCACTGTGGCTCATTGTTTTCTTTTCCAAGTGCTGTGCATAAACACTTTTTCTACTGCCCAGGTGTGTTCAACTTCCTTTTTGTTTTGTCTTATAGGGGAAGGGAAGGATTTGATGGCAGAAGTTTTATGTTTTCAGATACTATTGTGTGTTTGGGTTACTTTGTGGCACTTTCCATCTGTCTGCAGCCTAAGCCACCAGGTTCTTCCCAGATCCTGGTAGTGTATCTACCTGTGGCTTTGTAGTTTGGAGGGTTTGTATCTGAGAGATGAGGACTGAGTGATGGCAGGCAGTATGGAAATGGTAGCTAGAAATTCAGTGTCCCTTCATGCTGTTACCCTTGTCTTACTTTCTAGCTCAGATTAAAAGTTGTGTAAGAGATGGCTGACAGCAGCTGAGCCTGAGTTACTGAGAGGCAACAGGAGAGGCAGCGGTGCTGCTAGTCTGGCAAAGGGGTCAGGGGCTTTTAGGTTGCTTGGATAGACAGGAGATAATGTTGACCCCAAAGGTAACAGTCTTGGCTCCCCTGGGAAGCTGAAACAGCCCCACAGTTACAACCGTTTCTTGCAATTAAGAGAATTATGTTAACGGGGGTAGATATTTTAATGGTGTTGACAGGTCAAAACATGAGTTTGCTCATAGAAATTCATACTTAAGAATTGGGCGTTTCAAGGAATGAAACTTCTGTGAATCTTCACTTTGTGCATGATTCAGTTACCAGCTCTCAAGAGGACATAAGTGGTTTGCTTTTTCTTTAAGTCTAAAGCAGTCTTCGTTTTAGAACTGACTTAAGGAAGTTGGTGAAAAACCACACTGTGGTTTTATGTACTACTAGCACTTTGTCAGACAACTGTCTTGGACAATTCTGCTTCTTAAATTTCTATTCTCACATACTTCCTGCATTTCTTAAGACATAATGGACAAAAAGTTGCTACTAGCTCTGAAATTATTTAAAAGAATCCTCAAATTCTGTGCTAATTGGGTTAAAGTTGTAGAATTCCTTGTCTGGGATCATGAATTCATTTGTAGCATGACTTTCATCCAGCTGCGTGACTGCTGCCATTCACAGAAATCTCGGTCAGCTGCTAGAAATGTTGCTCTCTTATGATTGTTTTGCCCAAGTCTCTGAGATATGACATGTCTCGTTCTGGATATCTGATATTTTTATAAACTATTTTAAAATTTCACTTGCTCTGCTGATAGATTAATGAACTGATATTACCTTAGAGCAGAACAAACATGCAGTTACTTATTTCCAGCTGACAGGGAAGCATGTTCTGCATTGCAGAGTGACTTGCATTGGCTTCACCTTCAAAGTTTGCTTATCCTGATCCTTAAAAAAAACCTCATGTTCACATAATGCTGCTGCTTGTCAAATACCAAATGCTTACTGAGTAGTACTCAAATGTTTCTGCACAAGTTCGTCACTGCCGGATGTTTTGAAAAGTATAAAATGCATGTCTTTGCACTGCAGTTTCATTCTTGTACTTCTTTAAGGTCCAGTAAATAAAAAATATTATGAAAAATATTATGGTTTGCAAGACTAGGCTTTCAGAAAAAGGTGTCTGCAATATTTGACAGTTACACAGAAACTACAAAGAAATATTTACCTGTTGCTATGGTTCAGTAAAATTTTGGTAAATGAAAAATAAAATGGTGAATCCCAGAGTATAAATGAGTTTTATTTGAAATGCAGGTTGAATCACCAGGGACTAGAGAAAAAACATACTATTTTAAAAATTAAATCTGAAAAAGGACAGAAATGTTTTTGTAGTATGTCTCACATGATGCAAAAGGATAAATATTTAGGGTTCTTTGATGTTGTG
>VZTI01006023.1:78689-162278 GCA_013397865.1 Struthidea cinerea
TTGTTGTTGTTGTTGTTGGTTGTTTTTTTCTGTCTGAAGAGAAGACTGAGGAATTATATAACCTTGGTAATGAAACTTGCTTTAGAAAAGTGGTTTTTATTCAACATGAGGTTTTTAATATTGCCTTTTTATTCAAGTGAGAGATGTGGGAGAAAGTTATTTTGTAATATAATCAACGTTCTCCCTCTGTAATGTTGTTAATATTAAAGCTTGGACAGTACCTGAGAAATATGGCAAAATTGACATCGGAGGGTGTTTTTAGTAACAGAATGAAGTAAGGGATTAAAATGCATTTACTTCATATAATGGAGTGAAAAAGGATTTTCATTCAACTTATCCTGTAACAGAAAGTGTTAAAAGAAGCTTGTTATGTTCATTATGTGAATAAAGCAAAATAAAGCTGGCAGCTTCTTAACTACTGATGTATACAACTCTATGCTCATGTGTTTTAAACACTTTACTGCACTGAGGAGTTTAGTTTAACATAGCAGGCTAGAAGCTTTCATCTGAAGTTAAATGCTACCATGCTTAGACATTTAATTTTGTCTGCTGGAAGTGTTTGTGTACAGATAAACTGTAGGAGCTAAAGTCACATCTGCAATGGTAATTCTTTGTCTAATGGGGAGCCTAAGAGCTTAGGGAAGGGTTTAAGAATGAGATGTACCCACCCCCAGTAACTGATAACACTCCTTTATCTTTAAGACCTTCTCCCACTGAAAGAGGTGGTTTTCACTGGAAAAAGTTGCCAGGCACTCTATAACAGAATTAATCTCTCCAAATGTATTTAGCAGAGCTCAGATGTTTTACTTCAGGATGAGCTGACTAGTCCTGAAAGTGTGTTTCTCTCTGGGGGCTGTAAATGGATTGTATGGAATTAGCTCAGGTGTCAATACCTACATTTGCTTAGATGAATCCTACTGCTATGCTGCTCCTCTTTCCTATTTTTTAATGGCAAAATATCTAAAAAATTCCAGGAGTTTGGTGTAGGAATGAAAGCTCAGGCTCCTTTTCACAGGAATTAGACTCATACTTTCCTTTCTTCTTTCTTTGGTCCCTTGAATTTTGCGTTTCTTTTCTGGCTGCTTGCCTTCTGTCTGGGCCACCCTCCTTGGAGAGGGAGTCGTAATTTTGATCCTTCTGAGAGTGAACAAGGACACTGAATTAAATTTTACCACTTGAATAGCTGTGCGGCTATTTAGTGTTAGATCAAGAGGTGATCACGGTGAACATTGCCATTTCAACTTTTGCTTACATCCTTTCTGCAAGTGTGAGCCTCCATGATTGTAGGGGCCAGCAAGGGCCTCAGGCCAGACTGACATCTGGATGTAAATCCTCCTCTTGCTACCGATATTTCTGGAGAGGGGTTGTGCTTCCGAATGTGTGCCTCTTCAGCATTTCGTATGGCAGAGCTGGATCAATCCATCTGATCGACCTGCTTGTTCTTTTTGTTACGGCCCTTAACTCCGCTTGCGCTTTCTGTAGGACGCCTTTGTGCCTAACACAAGCAGAATGGGCAAGTGTATTCTGCAGCATGCTCCAAAGGCTGGCTCCCAGTGCCTGAACTGGACATGTTGATGCCACCCACTGCAGCTCATCTCTGCCTGCTTCTTCCAGTGGAAAAAAACCAAACTACTGAAATTTCTCTGAAGTGAACTTATCCCAGTGTATCCAGAAGCCATGGAGAGGCATATTTGCACTGAGGAGCTGTGAAGCACTGCAGAGTCCACTACTAAAGTGTAATGTTTACAATTACTTTTCACCTCTGTCCTACTTACACTTTGAGAATTGTAATTACACAGTTCAGGGCTAAGGAAAGAAACGAGGAGGATTTTCTGTTCATAGTCTAACAGTCTTGGTTGTATTGGAGACTGAGATGTCTCAGCAGGTAAGAGAATCCTGGAGTAATTTTAGTTTCCTGTTTGTACCAGCTAGAATGAAAGATACCTGTGCTGCCGTGTCTTTGCTTTTATGGAGTGTGGTCCCAGCAGTTTCAGTCAGGGTTTGCATATGCTCAAATGAAGGATCAGCAAGTCAAGTGATTGTAGACAGTCGAAATGTACGGTGTTGTCACCACATGTGAGGGTCACTGCACCTGAGTTAGCTGCCAACAATGGCAATCGGTGACAATTTCAAATGTTTTCAGTACCTGTTTTTAAGTGCAATCTGCTTGTTTGCGTATTGCTGCCACAGCTTGATTTTTCTTACTTGCTCTTCACATGTCCTAAGTTTGTGGATTGGAGCCCATTTTTTATTCAATACATTTTTTGAGTCAGTAAACTGGGCTTTCATTTGCTGTCTTTCCTGGGCTATTTCCAGTTTCTAAAATAGATTCTGTGCTATTTTTCCTGCATTGCTTTCAAAGCAATTTTCTTTTTTTTTTCCTACCTCCTATTCTTTTTCATTGCACAGTACAGCATGCTTTTCTTGCTAAATTTTATGCTTTATTCTAACATCAGTGTTGCTTTTGTTAAACTTTCTGCTGTTGCTTATAATATATTAGCTTAAAAAGTCCCCAGCATTCCTAGGCACTTAATAGCCAGAGAATGAAATAGGGCGCTTGTGAAAGATTAAGCCATCCTCTATCTGCTAAAGGGCTGCTGAAGAACAGCTCTCCAGGGATTTTGTTTACTTTGGTCTTTAATTCCAGCTTCAAGAGTTATGCTGATGACAATGAAAGTGATTTTTTAAATCTCAGTTTCATATACAGTGAGAAGGTGACTGATGGTAATGTGAGCATTAGAAAGCAAAGCATAATCAGATTGAGCTGTAGACAAGGGAAGACTGTAGAATAAAAGATATGGGAGGAAAGGGTGCTCAAGGTGATGCTATGGGTTTAGGAAAGTGTTTGGAAAGCTGCTCGTGGGGAAAGAGCCAAGGGGTATTGGTTTACAGCCACTGAACATGAGCCAGCTGTGTGCCCAGGTGGTCAAGAAGGCCAGTCCTGGCCTGTATCAGCAGTAGTGTGGCCAGCAGGACCCAGGCAATGATTGTCCCCCTGTACTTGGCACTGGTGAGGCCACACCTCAAATCCTGTGTTCTGTTTTGGGCCCCTCAGTACAAGAAAGACATTGAGGGGCTGGAGTGTGCCCAGAGAAGGGCAACAGAGCTGGGGAAGGGTCTGGAGCACAGGTCTGGTGAGGAGCAGCTGAGTGAGCTAGGATTGTTTATCACTTTACAAGCACCTGAAAGGAGGTGGTAGCCAGGTGGAGGTTGGTCTCTTCTGCCAACTAACAAACAATAGGGCAAGAATTAATGGCCTCAAGTTGTGCTGGGGAGGTTTAGTTTGGATATTAGGAAAATGTCTTCATGGAAGGGTTGTCAGGCACTGGAACAGGCTGCCCAGGGAAGTGGTGGAGTCACCATTCATGGACGTATTTAAAAGACGCGTAGATGCGGCACTTGGGGACATGGCTTAGTGGTAGTCTTGGTAGTGCTGGGACTTGGTAGTGCTGGATTGGACTAATGCAATGAAGTCAGGTTGCAACTCTGCTAGCAAGGTCTGTAATGCTGGTGATGCAACTTACTAAAAGAGCTGGGGGTAGAAAATGGATTTTGGTCCCAGTTCAAAGCACTTTCCATGTTGGTCATGATTCATTTGCAAGCGGCAGTGAAAGAGGTGGTGTGCTGGGTTCCTTGCATGGGAATGTGTGGGAGGGAGTTTACCAGAAGGATAAAAATGTTACCTTTGCTGGATTATGTTCGAGTGACCTGAGCTCTGAATAGTCCAGGTAAGAGGAGAGTCTTCTAATAGGTATTTGTACAGGTAAGAGAGATAAATATACTCAGATATTTGTGTGCAAATGATCTAGCTGGTGAGCATCCAGATTTCAAAGTGCTTTCCTAGGATAACAATGTCATTTAAATGTGAGCGTGGTTTGTTTGTTTGTAATGCCTGCCAACAGTCTTTCTAGGAACAGGATATAAAACTGCTACTTGGTGACTTGTTCGTTCTGTTTTGATCTGCAGTTTAATTACAGCATGTTTAATTGCTCTTTTCATTCACTCAGGAGGCAGAGCAGTTTCATTTTTTCCCCTTTCCTGTGTGTCTTTTTTTTTTTTTTTGCAGGCACACAATTTGGTAGGATAATACTCATCAAGTGACTCAGAAAATAAGATATTTAGATTGTCCTTTCAAACAGGAATGACTGCTCTTTTTCTCATGAGGTCACATGATTCCAATTTATTATTTTTATGCCAAGCTTGCTGCATGAAGATGGGGCTCCTTATTGCCACAATTTTTTATCAGAGGTTTACTGAAATTTCTTTCCTGGTTCAAACTAGGGGGTTTTGTCTTTCTGTTTATTTATCATGCCAAGTTCATACCAAGGCTGCCATTTTTCTCTGTGATCTATAAACTTCTATGAATAACTAAAAGATCTCACATTTTCCTTATACTGAATTGAGATAGAAGTAAGTTAGATAGTTCTTCAAGAAGAATATTTATGTTATCACAAACCAGTGCTGGTGCCAAAGGGGAGAAACTATTCCCTTTCTTTTACTCAGTGTTTGCTAGTTGTTTAATGAAACAGATGAGGGACTTCTCTTTGGTTGAAACTAATCTAGAAGACAAGAAGTTTGCTGCCTCAGACTGCTCATGGGACTTCAGACTTGACACAGAAACCAAGGATAATATTAAAGGTGCTGGAAATGTGGTCACATGTCTGCTGGGGACTCTTGTGCCTTTCGTAAGGGATGCAGCTGACTGGATTTAAGCAAATTTATGCCTAAGGACCTGTCTGTAAAGGGAATTAACTGCATGGCCAGTCTGTGATGGGCTAAATGGTAAATTTTAGAATGGTTTGGGTTGAAAGGGGCCCTAAAGATCATTCCAACCACCCTGCTGTGGGCCAGGACACCTTCCACTAGACCAGACTGCTCCAAGCCCCACGCAACCTGGCCTTGAACACTTGCAGGGGTGGGGCATCCACAGCTGCTCTGTGCAGCCTGTTCCACAGTGGCCATGTACTGACTCTTTACTGATCTCTGAGGAGATGCTCTTGCCTTTGCCTGTGCCTCCAGAACAGCTCCCTCCGGCACTCACAGCAGAGCTATTTGAACAGGGTGGAAACCATCTCGTATTTGCCATTAAACTCTGTGCAGGGTGCCAGAGCTAATCCACTTCAGCTGTGTACAGGTTGCTGAGAGTTTCCTTCCCTTAGCAAAAGGAAGGGGAGGTGGGAGCTGGTTAATGATCTCATCAATCTCGGCCGTCCTCTTGCTCAGTGTAGTGTTATTTGACGGTGCAGTCATAGTGTGCAGAGGTAATTTTGGTCAAGGCAGAAAGATGAAAAAGAACATACGGTTAATGGAAATACTTGCCATGTATGTCTTATGAGTCATTTTATTTCCTCCACTTGCCAAAACAAGTTAGCATGGAAAATGGTTTACTAGTGTAACTGGGAAGACCTGTTTGTGTTCGTGAAGCATGAAAACTGCCAGCAGCTTTTGTATCCCACAGTTTTACTTTTTGTTCCCTTCATCCCAGGTGCCCCCAGCACTAAGAGTTCAGTGTTCTCTTCCTGGGTCCCTGAAGGAGGACAGGAGGCATAGGCTTTGCAATCCACATCAGTAACAGGTGCTCTGTGTACATCATGGTTCTGATCCTCCTCTCTGTGTCCAGCGCTCCAGATCTGCTCTGATACCAAGGTTTCTTATTTATATTAATTTTCAGAATAACAGATTCCCCCATCCTCCCTCTGGACTCAGGGCTTTGTCATGTATGCTTTCTGTTTTCATCCGCTGTTTCAGGTTTTTTTTAGGTGAGTTGTGAGCATTTTCATTTTGGCAGGGAAAATAAATAGGGATGAAATGGGGTTATGGTTACCTGAGAAGTTGTCTTTAATCTGTGGTTGTGTAGGTGTTTGAAAGTTACAGCTTTTCTAGCCAGATGATGGGGTTTTCACATTTGTATGTTTTCTCTTCCATTTCAATGATTCTGTTGTTCCCGAATTTATTAGACGTGTGACTGATGTATGGGATGCTCCCTGAAATGCTGGAGTAGACAGAATAGTGTTCAAAGGATATTGTGTGAGGCCCAGATGACAGCCTGCCCTCCAGGGAAGTGTAGGACTTAAAAAATGGGCTGAACTCCACCAGAAGCCTTATAATTGTATATAGTGACTCATTCTTCCTGGCTTATGACTTCTTCCTGTGAAAAGAATGTATTTTTGAATATCTAGGAGAATGCACCGTGCTTTAATTATAGCCAATTCTTTGAAATAGTTCTTCTTTTACAGTAGTGCTGTACAAATTCTGTTAGCCCTGTGCACAGTCCTGGTGTTTTCTCCACTGCTTAAATATATTTTGTGAAGGTTTTAGAGAACTCCTGTATTACTTTCCAGAGAGCGCAAAGTTTCATAAAAGTTTGAGAATATAATTCAGATTTAGAAGGGCTTTTTTATGTGTTCCATCGCGCTTTTTTGACCAGAACCTTACACACAATGGCAATTATGCAAGAAGGATGCTATGTATAGTTCCTTGCCTTATGTGAAATTTTTAGAAATGCAGAACATTCTTATACGAGTTCCTGAAATGAGTGATGCAGGTCCCATGTGAATGCAGATGAAATTTTGCAAAGGAGATGGTAGTCTACTGTTGTTACATGCTGAAACCAGCCAGCAACACAACCCAAAATAATTACGTTATGTTCATTCTCTTTGGTATATTACATATTGGATAAAACAGTGTTGTAAAAATGATCCTTACTGATGTCTCAATTCAGTGAACTCTTGTCAGGAATTCTCTCTATAGTCTGAACAAAAGTAAGTTAATTTAAAGTTATGCAGGTTAATGCATTTCTGCGAGGATTGAAATGTTAGTTGTGTTTACTAGTGTGCTTTTACTACTTGCCTGGTAAGTGCTCTGGGAAAGGAGAGATTTGCCACCACTCTTTATCCTTCCTAGGCCATCTCCCTTAGCAGATGTTTTTGGACAAGTCAGGTGTACATCCTGATCCCTGTATTATTTACAGTTACTTTGCATTTAATACAGAGTTTGTTTCTCAGTCCTGTAGGCTTCTGCTTCTCTGGTTGTTCAGGCACCTGGCTGGCCAGGCTGCACTTCACACACTCTCTAGAGAGCAAACTAGACATCAGTTTTCTTCTCCAAAAATTCCAGCCTCCTTCATTACACCAGGAGGATACTGTGTGATTCCTCTAGGCAAAAAGCCAGCCTAGAAATCCGGTCATTAATAGTAGGTGATACATGAAAAGCATCTTGAAAGGGTAGTAAACAGAGAATGGATATGAAGTGTTTTGTGAAGTTTGTAGAAGTAATCGCATTGGTACATCATGAAGGTCCTAGAAAGATGAGAGCTGAAATGCTGAAACTGAGAAAAGTGAGGTTTCTGTAGGTACTAACACAACTCACAGGAAGTACTGTCCCAAGGGTATGCATGTTACTCCAATTTTTAAAATTTTTCATGTTCTCCATTTTTTCCACACTAAAGCTCTTGCAGAGATTTTTGTGGTGACTGGGAATTTGATTATTTGAAACAAATCCCCTGTGCTTCTTTAAACTAGGATTCCTATCAGTAGGTGCCCATAAAAAGAGGTCTGATTAAAAACAAACAAAAAAAGATGCTGAACAAAAGCTTTGATTCAGCAAGATTTTGAATACTCTGGCTCAGTTCCATGTCACACAAACACACGCAGAGGTTTAATTGTATGACTTAACATAGATAGAATTGCTCATGTGTAAAGTGCTTTGTGCTAAATTTTGTTAGTGCCAGGTGCTTGGCACTTATTGGGTTTAAGACCTTTGATCTTGTTCCTTTTAAAATAGGTGTTAGTTCAAAATCATCAGAAAAGCATCAGTTTTCAGAAAAAGCAAGGAGATGTACTAGGTGTCTTCAATATGTAATGGTAATAGAAATACTATATGCAAATGGAATGAAAGAGAACAAGTCAGGACTTTTTGCTTGTGAATTATCTACACTGAAAAGAGGTCTCTTTGAGGGTACCAAGTTGATACTTTCTATATTTATTTATTGAAGGAGTTTGTGTATGAAGTATCTTTATTTCTGAACCAACACAAGCATTTTCATCAAACTGATTTTTAGCAACTCAGTATGTTCACCTGAAGAGAGAGGCATTTGATTGAAAGACAAAGAAAGGTTGGGTGAATTCAAGTTAAATATTGAAAAGATTCATGCAGGTGATGTTGTATAAATGAGTAAAAGAAAGAACATTTCAGTGATATCTAGTTTAGAACAAACACATTTGATATTCTAGCTGTTTACCCTGTGTCAAATAATGCTGCTACTGGGCCAGCAGAAAAATCATAATCATGAATTATGAGAATAAAAATTCTTGAGTTTAAAGCTTTCAACGTGTCTGTGCATAGAGTACTGAAAATGCTTTTAGAACATAAAATTGTATGCAAAGAGGTGAAAAATAAAAATACTTGAAAAGTTAATTTTTTAAGTTTTTCTCAACAAATTACAGATGAGAAAGCTGATGTCACTGGACATGTAGAATTGCATTAATAATTATCAATTACATGTATTTTAGAAGTTATGCTACTCATTAACTTATAAAATCAATGTTTTGCAGATTTGCCACTTGGTGGTGCCAAATTGATTTATAAATCACCGATGTGAGCTGAGACAAGCTGTTGAAGTTGTTTCTGAGAAGTGTACACTGAGAGATACATAAATTTGGTTGGAAAACTTTGATTTTGTGACAGCACTGGTGCAGCTGTGCTCAGCATCACTTCTGGCCTCCATTCCTTAGGCCCCATGTCTTGAGTACCTCTCTGTCTCTCCAGTACAAGAGAGAGTAAGTGTATAGCAAAGCTACATCTGTGAGAACAGAGTTTCAGGAACATTTCTTCCATACCATGCACCTGGCAAAAAATAGTCTGGATCCAGTGGTATTCTAGGCACGGTGCAGAATATGGCTTTGGGGTGTCTGGAGGCAGCTGCAGGTGTGCTACTTGCAGTATTATTTGTGTAGGTGTTTGACTGGAGTAGTTCCTGTCCAGTTGTGGTTTTAACACTGCCAGAATTTTCACATGTTTATCACGGAGGTCTATATCTTTGAATTGAAGGGCGATGATTATCCTAAATGTAAAGCTAAACAAAAAAATCTCATTATTAAATTAACCTTCCTCCATCTCTTGGTTGCAGGGCGGCTCTTCAGCAGTCTTGAAGTTTCTGTTTTGTTAAAATGTCTTAATTTGTCTCAATGTTTCATTGTAATCAGTGTTTAGCATTGAAGAATATTTGCACCAGAATTAACGACTTCTTTTTTTTTTAATTTTTCTTTTTCTCTCTCTCATTACTGCAGTCCCAAAAGAATTGGTGGAGCTTCACTTGAAACTGATGAGAAAAATTGGGAAGTCTGTCACAGCAGACAGATGGGAAAAATACTTGATCAAGGTACTATATGCATGTTGTGTTATTCTGCATTGCTGGAATATGGCTGTGATGAGCAGTTGTG
The DNA here is from genome assembly GCA_013397865.1 of Struthidea cinerea. NCBI lineage: Eukaryota > Metazoa > Chordata > Aves > Passeriformes > Corcoracidae > Struthidea > Struthidea cinerea. The sequence goes on from VZTI01006023.1 coordinate 88,130, forward strand.
TGAGCAATCCCTGGTGTGAGTTATAGGAGCCTTGGGCTGTGCCAGCATCGACATGCGTGCATCAGATCCCAGCTTAACTTGCAGTCTGCCTAAGCTTGTGGAAAAAAAGTCTCTGAAAATAGGCACCATCTTCTGCATGTGAAAGAGTGTCCACCTTCATAATTGGTAGGAGAATACTTTCTTGAGTATTAAGACTCTAAATAAAGAAGATTTAGTAGCCTGCAAATGGGTTAAATTGAACAGAGATTTATACAGTAACAATTCATTTGTGTATCACTTGCCCAGATACGATGTAATTACTATGATTTGGCTAATATTCATATAGGAACTGTACAGGGGTCTTGTAGCATGTGTTAATAATATAAGAAAATATTGCAGTGATTTATATCTGCATGCTCAGAATGGCACAGCTAAGATGAAAATGTAGTTCTGCACCAGTAAAGATAGAGCATCCCATTGTTTTACATAATTCTGTCTTGGTATTTTAATTGCAGCTGTGTCTTTGTTGACACTTTACATAAGAATAGTTTCCAGTTTAAAGAATTTACACTGCTTCAACAAATAAAAATATATGGATAGTCAAAATTAATAGGTTACCATTTTCCCTCTGGATATGTTCCATGTGTCTTTTGATCCGCAGAATTGTAATCTTGTTATTGTCTGTACAGCCATGATCACATCTTGCTTAGAAATACAGCATCATGGTAATAGCAACCATACAAGTAATGGCACTTGGCAAATCCAGCTGCAGTTCTCCCACTTAAGTGCTGTCTATAAGCTTTACGGAGGTATAAATTTGTCTTGAGATTTCTGTACCCTTTGAGATGATGATGTTTTTAGGGCTGGGAATGTGTTGGGGAATAACCTGCTGAAGGGCCTTTGTTAATCCTAACCCCTTAACCAATTTTCAAGTATTGATGATTGTTTTTTAAAATAGCAATGTAATAATTTATGTAACTTGTGTGTACTTTGTGTATTACCAAGTACTGTGGTGACTGAATTGTGTTAAATTCCTTAATAAACCCAAAAACCATTGCAGCAAACTGAGAAAACCCAACTCTGACTCGTGAACTTATGTACCCCACTGGAGCCACTTCCCAGTTGTGTGGTAAGCAGAAAGCAGGGCGATAAAACAAGTTTGAGGGAGTAGTTTGGAAAATCTTCTTCAAAGCAGTTTGGAAATTCTTCTTCAGGGAAGCAGTAAGGAAACCCTCCCTCACACCCTTGTTAAGACCAAGTAAGTGTTAATAAATTCTACTTCATTTAACAGTCTCCAGAGCTAACTTGAAGCTTATTCTGGCCAGTGGTTCAAAGGAACCTTGAAGAACAAAGGAATTTGAATATAACTAATTAGAAAGGTATGCTAATATTGTCCCCATTTCAAAGGAGTATGATTAATTTAGAAAAGCAGGGAAGAGTATTGGGAAATGCCACAAAAGCCAGGAAAAACTGAAAAGGTGTGGAAGCAGTGAGAGCATTCTTCCTTGATGCCTGCAGTATTGTTCCACATATCATGGATGACATTCTAAGAGGCAAAGTTGACCTGTTTTTCCTTTGTTAGAGACTACTGATGTGTTGCTTTGATAAAACAAGGTTTGATATATTCTGGATGTTCTTACATAGGTAAACTTTAGTGGAGGACATTCAGACTTACGTGCTCTTAATATTTATACGTGTATGTATTCTGTATTTTGTTCATATACCACCTAATTATAAAATGCACTTCACTTGTCCATTGTGTTTATAAAGAGTATCTTAAAACTTGTCTCTAAGCTGTGGCTGGTATTTTGACAGGTGAATATATTTTGGGACCGGAAGTGAACATGGTAGTTGAGAGTTCCTTCCCTTCCCTCTTCTGGTGGTCAACCAGCCAAGTTGGATCACCAGCATGTGCACTGGTGAAGTGAAGGTGCACTGGTACATCTTCTTTTATGGAAGAAAATGGCTGTAGCTTTCTGTGAGTCTGACTTTCCTCCTCTGCACAAGGGATGTCATGTGGTCATGTATGGCTGACATAATCAGCCGTAAATGCCTGGTCCTAAACTAAGAGGAACTGTCCAGCTTAGCTGATTTTGAGAAACATGTAGTTAAGTCACATTGCACTGTCTGCTGACAAAGTGTTTTACTTGACTGTTGTCAGACATAACTTACAGAGAAGGTTTCTCTGCACTGGTCCGTCTGAAACCTTCAAACCAAAATCAGCACAGTCTGAATGCATTTGTCTTTTCTGATTGTTACAATTCAGGTGTCTGTAGTCCCACCCAAGGAGACTCCTCTGCTGTGTCTTTCACCTTCCTGTTTTCCTTGTTTAAAGTGAATATTTAGAACATGGTAATAGTGTTGGATGCCACCATAGCTGCTTTGGAATTATTTGAGAGAGATGTTTCAGCATTTCTTGCAGGGTGGGAAGGTGCTGACCACTCTTAGCATGCAGAAGCCAGCAGTTCCTGCAAGCAGCAGCTTTTTGATCAGTGTGAAGCATCCTCTCTGTGAAGACAGAGACTAAGATTTCAGCAGAGCTTGGATCAGTGAGATCTGTAGTTCAGGGTTGTGACAGTACTTGTCAGGAGAAAGCACAATTGTCTAGTTTTTAATTGTCAAAATGTAGTCTTTTCAGTTTGAACAGATGCTTCATCAGCTCTCATGTCTCAAAGCTTTTGCTTTGACAGTCACACACTTCCGTAGCACATGAAGCTTCTCATTATTGCTCTCATACTTAATGAGTAAATAATGAACAGCAACTGGCATATGCCCTGAGCAAGGGGTTTGATATACAGTTTCCCAGTGTTCTTCACCTTACATAGTTGAAGAGGAGAGAGAAAGTGAAGTAGCCTCATTTTGGGAGCGAGCAGCAATTGTCTCCTGCTGTGAGCTTTGGCTTGGCATCAGAGAAGTCCCTGTGTAATATTCCTTAACCTCAGAGAAGAAAAACTGCTCTTCAGCAGGATCCCTTGTGACCAGAGTGCTCTTCACTGTTCTCTGTAGGTCACAGCTTAAAGTCAGAGTATGACTTATGGTGTGGCTGAACTGACCTAACTGCAGGCTTACCCTTGTGCCAGCTGAGAAATGGTGTCAGTGCTAGGGATAGTGGAAGGTTGGTAGTGTGGCTGTGGGGACAGTGGAGGGCTAGCTGCATCTTTGCTTGGTTGAAGCCCAGGTGGAGTTTTACATTATGAATCAATTGATCTTTACTTCTGGTGGGTGAAATTTAGAATTATTTTTGCTGCTGTTTCCAGAGAAAGCTGCTTTCAGATGTGATTGTTTTAAGTAGCTTGGTAACTGTATCTTATGTTTAATAATAATTTGTTGATGAGGAGACTACACTGTTTTAATTGAGTCCAGCCTTGCAGACTGAAGGGCAGCAGCACCTCATGCACTGATTTGACAGTTGTGATGTAGCAGTGGCACTTCAAAATAATCCCAAATGGAGGTGTAGCTGTGATCAGCTTTTGCCTCCTCATGGATATTTCCACTGGAATAGCCTCACTGACTGGAGATCCCACCATGTGTCCTCAACTGACGAGCAGCTTGTCTCTGTTCATGAGAGTTGTCTTAAGCACATCTGAGTTGTTTAGGAGGGAGAGGGAATTTCTTCTTCACCTTTGTTATTGGAGCTCATGCTGATTCAATCTATTTCTCCTCTACTACTGCTTTTTCTGGTGTTAGATTTTTTCCCCCCCATATTGGGGTGGTGGAATTTATTTGCTTTAAATAAGTTGAAATTTGCTATACTCACAATATTTTAAAATATTTTTCAAGCAGCTTGAAGTCCAAGATATTTTGTAAAGAATAATAATTCCACAGTGTGGAGTGAGTAGCTGTTGCATTTGTTATCTGCGGTACAGTTGAAGAGCTTAGGGGGGCCCAAGAGACCCTGGCAAATTATGTGCTAAGTGTTGTAAGGAGATATAATAGGAAAACGTCTGCTTGAGAGAATTTATGTTCTAAATAGACAGAAATAGAAAAATATGTGCACAACAAAGGCAATAATATCTTCCCATTCCAGAGTTGTGCTACCTAATTTAGGATGTTTAGAGAACGTGTTGGTGATCAGGGCCTCGATGATCTGCTCTTCCATGAAAATTCAACAGTGCTTGCTAACGTACCTCAGTTTTACTTTTTATTTTTGTGTAAGACTTTCTGACTGCAATCCCGAAGAGATCATGTATAATTAATTATTGTAGTAAGGTACTACTAATAAAAACATTTAAAGTTGCTTTTTTCTCCTAACCTTAGAAATCTGCTTATTTTGTTTGTAACAGATATGTCAAGAATTCAACAGCACTTGGGCTTGGGAGATGGAAAAAAAAGGATACCTAGAAATGAGTGTTGAATGCAAACTGGGGATTCTGAAGGTACACATTCATCATCTAAGGTTCTAAATTACTGCTTCCTCACTCACTTTAAGGTCTTGCAAATTTAGCTTGACTGAACCGTAAGTGCATATATTAAATATAGAGCTGATCTTGGGACAGACATGGTATTATTCATTGTAGTGGGATGAGTCCAAACTGCATGTAACATTTTGTTTGCATATTTTTCACACTTTGTATGACAATAGTCTTGTGCTTACTGTTTTGTCAAGAGCTCTTTGCCGGTGAAATACACACTTTTAAATGTGTTTGTTATCTTGCTGAATTCCAAAGGCAAAATGGGACTTCATCTCTTCTGATTTTGACAAAATTGTCAGGGTGGGTTCCAAGTTATATATAGGTTCTACTATAGAATGAGATAATTTGTACTATGTAATAAAAATTTAGAATAAGCTTTCTAAGCTAGCCAGGTTAAAAAACACCCAAAACCAGCCCAAACCCTTGTATCTCATTTAAAAACAGCATGGTCTGGAAGAAACTGATAGCTACAGCTGACACACAGATCCAACAGAGAGAGGCTAAAAACAAGTTCCAAATCACACTGAAATGAAATGAGGTGATTTTCTTCTTTCTGTTTATATTTTTGATATCTTAACAGTCTTCCTACTTTTTCAGTATCTCTGCGAATGTCAGTTTGATGACAATCTAAAGTTCAAGAATATCATTAATGAGGAGGATGCTGACGCCATGCGTCTGCAGCCCATTGGTCGGGACAAGGATGGCCTCATGTACTGGTATCAGCTGGATCAAGAGCATAACGTCAGGATGTACATAGAAGAACAGGATGACCAGGATGGATCCACATGGAAGTGCATTGTTAGGTATTCCTTCCTTTTATTTTGTAGGATTTTAGCTATTTGTGGCTGGGGCTCAGAAATGTATTTCAGTAAATCTTCATTTCTCACACAGTAGGATTCATGATGGTGGGATTTCCTGCATTGACATCTATGTTCTAGTGAAAAATCGTGTACAGAAATAACTCACGGGTTTGTTGGTAACAGCCATCATGTAATTTGTTTCCTGCTTGTTCAAGCTACAATGAATATATAGAAAGGGTAGCAAGAGGAGATTGTCTTGACGATCATGGCTCCATATTGCTTACTGGCCAGCTAAATGCCTTAGAAAATAGAGCACTAATGCTTCTTTAACTTCCTTTTGTTAGGAAAGTTACAAGTGGGCAGATTTGTTCTTGGGGAAGTTATATTGCAATTACTCCTGTTGGAAGGAATCCAGAGGAGGCCAAGGAGATGCAAGGAGGGCTGGAGCACCTCTCCTATGAAGACAGGCTGAGACACTTGGGATTGTCCAGACAGGAGAAGAAAAGGATCCAGGGAGAACTCAGCGCCTTTTCTAGTACCTAAAGGGGCTCAGGAAAAGGGGAGAGGGATTTGTTACAGAGGCATGTAATGACAGGACAAGGGGGAATGGCTTCAAACTGACAGAGGGCAGGTTTAAATTTGACATTAGGCAAAAATTCTTCTCTGTGGGAGTGGTGAGGCAGTAGCACAGGTTGCTCAGAAAAGCTGTGGCTGCCCTATTCCAGGAAGTGTTCAAGGTCAGATTTGACAGGGCTTCGAGCAACCTGGTCTTGTAGAAGATGTCCCTGCCCATGGCAGGGAAGTTGGAACTAGATGGTCTTTGAAGGTGCCTTCCAACCCAAACCATCTACAGGTTATTTACACTGCTGTAACTTCAGTAACCGAAGGAGTCATACAGAAATACTTAAACCGCTATCAACAGGCCATAAAATGGTAAACATTACTACGACTTACATGTAGACAGCTGCTGTGGGGGAATAAAGTAAATTTATTCAAACAAACAGATCAAGAGCTGATCCATGCATCATCCATCTCTTCCATTATAGCATTATAGACTCCAAAATTCATTGTCAAAAGAAGAAGAAATCAGGGTTCTGCTGGGAAGGTTCTAACACTCCACATTCACAGCAGAAAACCAAGTAATGCATTAAGAAATCTGAAATGGTTTTGAAACCTGTGAGACTCCACATATTGGGATTGTTGCAGGCTTCCTTCCTTTCTCTAAAACCTGGGGAAAACAAATTGCTGAACATCAACTTTGAAAAACAGGTGTGAAAGCCTTATTATTCTAGTCAATTAAGAAAACAATGACTGTTCAATCATGGCTCAAATTCTTTATAAATTAAGGTGGTTTTTTTATAGTTGGATATGCAGTTTAAATAAGGAGTTATAGTGCCCTGAGATTCACGCTCATACAGATGTGCACCAACATTTTTTTGCTGTCATAACTTGAGTTGATGGAGTTTTCTAGACAACTTGGTGTTTTTTGTTGCATGTGCTTAGGATGGGCACTTGCAAAAAGTATCTGAATTATTTTTCTGGTTGCTTTTGCAAATTTCACTCAAATGATATGGTTGCTTCTTTGGTGCATGAGCAGAGAGCTGTAGCTTGCTCTCTGCTGAGAGAAAAAAAGAAATAGCAAAGAATAATCAGTGATGGTTAACGAGAGGATAATAAATAACAGAATAGTAGCAGCTTGGATCCAGACCCAACAGGAATTGAGATCGATAGCTTCCAAAAGCATAATTTTATTTTGGTATGGATAAATTGGAAGGTTTCTAACTGCAAAGTTGCAACCACTGGTGGGACAAGCATTTCGCTGTGCTTGTGTTTTCACTATATAACTCTATAAGGTTTTCAGGGTAATTAATTTAAGCAGATAATGTTTGTTTATTTTTATTAGTTCCTTTGGGGTAAGAAAGTGGCTTATCAGACAGTGTGTTTTTCTCTTCTAGAAACCGCAATGAGCTTGCTGAGACCCTTGAGCTCTTGAAAGCACAAATTGATCCTGCTCTGTTGAAAAACAACAATTCTCAGCAGGAGAATTCGTCACGTGAAAGTCCAAGCTTAGAAGATGAAGACACCAAAAAGGGTGAAGAAGCAGCCACTCAAGGTTTTCTGCCTTCTTTTCTCAAACTTTAAGTGTTTTGCTGTGGCAATGTTAGAACTTTCAGCTTCACAAAAAGTTACTGTGTTAGACTAGGACTTAAAAAAAGTAAATCAAGTAAATATTGAATACTTTGAAATTATAAATATATTTCAGAGTTTTTCAGTACATATTTACTCTCAAACATTTATTTATAGGAAGAGAGCTGTGTAAAAATGTTTTCTCAGTAACTTTTTTTTTGCTGTGCATTTTGTATAATATTGTAAATGCTCATTATTGTATGTTTTTGTGGGGCGTTGAACTGTTGCCAAACTGTTTTAGCAACATTAAAATTTGAAAAAGAAAAAAAATCTGCTTTTGCAATGCCATGATTGAAATCAAGACAGTATTGGGTGTGGCGTTTATTCTTGCTTTTGAGTTAGAATCAGAATAATATAGATTATTTCCTCAAACATTTCACAGTTGACATGATGTTTCAAGAAGACATGAGCTTAAGTTAAAACAGTTTAAAATGCTAAAACATTGTAGAAGTGAGGCTGTCCTTATCTGCCTCCACTATATTGTTGTTATTAAAATCACAGAATTGTTTAGGTTGGAAAAGATCTCCAAGATCAAAGCCATGAACCTTTTTCCTTCCTTATTATCATGTCGTTGCATGTATTTAGTAACTCGCCTGACCTGTTGGTTTTTGCATTGGTTTTGCTAAGTATCAGTCAGCCTGAAGTATTTGACTTTTTAAGAATCTGATCTTTTCAGGTCATGAAGAACTAGAAGCTTGTTATCCCAAGTAATTTTACCCCAGTTTTACTACCTGGTCTTATTATTTTGTTAAAATATAGGAAAATATTTTTACAATCAGAAACAAGTTTTAAGTCTTTCAGTGGGTTAATAGATGCTTCTGCAAATGTGTAGAAGTTAACTGGATGTATGGAATTAGCCAAGGCCTGTCTTGGTTTTGAGTATCAGAGAGAAGGACTTACTATTCTGTTCTTCTTCTTTGCAACAAGCAGTGTAGAACAGAGGAAATAAATAAACATTTAGATAAAATTGGAGTTGTGGAAGTACTAAGAGATGATTGTAGTAATGGCAGTAAATTGTGACAAACACCAGCAGAATTATCTTTGAGTCAGGCATTTCCAGTATCTAACTCTGCATGTAAGTGCCAACACAACCTGCACAGTTACCAACACTGCAGAATTAATTCCCTGTATTGATCATGCTTTTGTCTCAGTCAAGTCAACTTAAATCATGCTTTTGAGACCTCTTCTTCAGATATGATTTTGCTTTACGTTGAATTTGGGAGCAGCCATTTGAAAATGTTTTAATGAATGTCCCTACTGTAGATAATTCCCCAAATCCTGTGGCACACTCACCTGGCTCAGTACTTGCCTTAGGCTGTGTATTGGTGTAAAATCATCTCTAGGCACTCGTTGCAGAATCATAGAATAGTTTGGGTTGGAAGGGACCTTTAAAGACCATCTAGTCCAGCCTCCCTGCAATGAGCAGAGACATCTTCAACTAGACCAGGTTGCTCAGAGCACCATCCAGCCTGACCTTGAACACTTCCAGGGATGGGGCAGCCACAGCTTTGCTGGGCAACCCGTGCCAGTGCTTCACCAACCTCACAGTGAAGAATTTCTTCCTAATATCTAATCCAAATCTCCCTTCTCTTAGTTTAAAGTCCTTCCCCCTTGTCCTGTCACTCCATGCCCTTGTCAAAAGTCTTGTAAGACCCCTTTAAGTATTGGGAGATGCTTTAAGGTCTTTCCAGAGTCTTCTCCAGGCTGAACAACCTGTCTCTCAGCCCATCTCCATAGCAGAGGTGCTCCAGCCCTCTGAGCATCTTCATGGCCTCACTCCTGCAAGTCCATGTCCAGTGTATGTAATAAACAATGAAATTATTGACATTTGCAGTGATTTGAGTGCTGTCAGTGTGTTCACAGAACATTCCTTAGAGCCTTTCAGTTGAAAAGCTGTAGTATTTCCTCTTTGTAGTCCAGGATTGCACTGAAAGCCCTACTGAGATGCAGGGAAAACATACTGGAAGACCTGATACCTGTTTGCTTTGGCCATTTTCCATATATCATTAAATTAGTTCGTACAAATACATGGCAGACTGGCCCAATGCTTACGTGTTTTCTACTGGCCTGATTGACTGACTCGAGTAGGATTAGGAGAGCTTGTGCATTGACTAAGTCATTTTGTGTATATGTGAAATGTTTTGTGGGAAGTTCAGGGAGTTAAACTGTAGAACATCTGCTGATTTTTGGTATGGAGAGGTTTTGGGATTCTGGTGATCCTTAATGAAATTTGGGAGAAAGCAGTAGGCAAGGGGAAGAAATGGTTGAACAAAGTTTAGACAGACAGAAAGGAAGGGAAAGTGGAAGAACTTGGACACAGAGAAAATACCTCATTCTCACAGATATCTTTGCAGAGGCAGTTGCAAGGGCTCTGAGTGAGGATCACTTCTATGAATGGGGAAAAACCAGCCTTGAGCCTTCAAAATGTGCATCTCTAAGGCACCTTACCCCTTCTGGAGCCTTAGAGATGCATCTTTACTGTGGTGATACTGAGATTTATATGGATACATGCCTTGTATTTGAAAATACAAGATCTGTGAATTCCTCCTCACTGTTCTTTTATCAGATGCTTAATTTCTTTGGTGTAATTGTTAGCTGTCATATCCTTTCCCCTGTATATTTCTAACCACTTTTGGAAGCTCTCATCACGTGAAAAAACTACATTAGCTCAGATTGAGAGGAGTGAGGTGGAAGGAAAAAAATCCATCTTTTTGTTTACAGTTATGGCATGCTTGCAAAAGCATCTTCCAGGTGGCAGGAGCTGCTGTTCTGGTATATACAGTGCTATTGTATTTGCTTTTTCTAATTAGTTCTTTTTCTGGCTGACACAAAACAGTTGGTAAAATACAAACACCTGAGAAATCAAGAGGCTGTGGTAAAAATAAATAACAAGTTTAAGTGCATAGTGACAAAATAGCTGTATGGTTTATTCTGAATGCTGGAACTGTACTTCAAGCCCTAATGATCTAAAACTGAGTTAGCGAAGTGGAATAACCTGATTCTTTAAAGTCTGCAGGTTTTTCTGGGATATGCTACCATTCATTGCTTGTTTTAAAAACAGCAGATGACGTGAGTGTAGAATATTGTCTGCATGTAGGAAATGCCTGGAGAACCTGGATGAATTTCGCCATAGGCCATAATGCTGAATGTCTTTTCTCTGAACTGTTGAAATAAAATAACTTAAGTATATCTTGAAATAAAAACATGTACAAACAGGGGACTCATTTCTGTGAGGAATTTCCCTTGAAGGCCATGGAATCTTACACCATGTTCTGTTTTCTGAAATAGTCCAGAGACTCGAGCGAGATTTCATGCCTCTGCCTAGGTTTTGTGTATCCTCCGGAAGTACTGTGGTAATACTGAAGAAGGAGCTGAGATGTCTGTTGAAAGAAGCATAAATCTACAGTTCTGCTGCTGGCTTCTGAAATTTAGGTTTATCTTGGTATATAGTTAAACTGAACAGTGGTTCTATAGCTAAAAATAGTCAGCCCACTTATTTAATGACAGTCTTAGACAAGCCAGATTTCTACTGATTCAGTGAGAGAAGAGTCCTTTGTGCAAGACTAAGGCTCTTGGGTTTTTTAGGTATGCCTCTGTTTTAATGAAGTTCTTTGTAATCCTGTAGGTCCATTGGTTGTTTCACAGCTGTTTTTCTCTGTCAACAGAAAATCAATTGAAAATCAAAGAAGAAAAAGAGGAGGTGGAGGAACAGTCAGTGGAATCAGAAAACCTTCCTCCTCCTGTGGTCAAAGAAGATGAAAATACGCTTAAAATTGAGAAAGTGGAAGAAAAAGAAATTATAAAATTACCAGTAATAGTGAAATTAGAGAAACCTTCAGAACACAATGAAGAAAAGCAAACTGTCAAGGAAGAAAATGACTCCTTTAAGGAAAATGTCAAGCCTGTTAAAGTAGAGGTGAAGGAAAACAAAACAGAACCCAAAGACCTAAAAGAAGTAAAAAGCTGTATGGACAAAATAGCAGTTCATGAGCCAGAGAGGTTGGAATTTTGTGTTAATGTCAAAACTCCACAAGAAATTGTGGAGAAATCTGTGGAAGAAAGTGAAAAACTTAAAAATGACCAACAGGCAAAAATACCACTTAAAAAGCGAGAGATCAAACTGACAGATGACTATGACAGTCCAATAAAAGGGCCCCTGTGTAAATGTGTTACTCCAACAAAGGATGTCTTGAAGGAAGAAGGAAAACCAGAAGAAGAAGCTTTTAAGAGAGTCCCTACAATTACTGCTTTATGTTCTGATGGGAAAGTGCTAGTAAATGGAGAGGTTAGCTGTGAAAAAATAACCCCGAGTGTCATACAAAATAATAAGTCAGAACACTCTGCTAGTGCAATGGAAGACAGCACATCATTAAAAGAGAAAAATGGAAAAAGTGGGGAAAAAGTATCAGACTCCCTAAATTCTGTTAGTAAAATTATAAAAACATGTGAGATTGAGAAAAATGCAGTAACTGTGCTGAAAGAGATCGGGGCTGTGGTCTCTGAGGTTTCTAATCAGAAAGTGCCTTCAAAGGAGGAATCTAGTCCTGTGGAAAAAGAGTCCCTTGACAGCACAACTACTGAGACTGTAGCAGAAGAGTCTTCAAACTCTGAAGACTGTGCCAAAACAACTGAAGAGAAACAAGCCACCGATCTCAAAAACGACAGCCTGCCACCGCCCAAAGAATGTTCAGAGAAGCTAGAGATGTCCCCAAATGCATCTGCTCCTGCAGAACTGCCTAAGCTTGCACTGGCTGATGAAGAGACTTTGAAAAGTAAAAATGAGCCTGAGGAGAAAGACAACTCTCCAAAAGCTGCTGAGATACTTCCTGCATCCACTTCTCCTGTTACAATAGAGAAACCTGTTTCAGAAAAGGAGGACTCTGACAGTAAAACAGCTCTACCTGAGGAGAGCAAAGCAGAAGAAAAATCCAGCCCTGAAAAACAAGAGGATGAGCCAGAAGCTGCCAAAACAGAGCCAGATAGATTAGATGATGCCCATGCATCTAATCTAGAGGACTCCTCAGAGAGTAAAAAGGAATCTCCAGTACCTAAAAGCAAATTTAAATATAAGCTAGTCTCTGAAGAAGAAACCTGTGCAACAGAGAATAAAGAAATAACTTCTGAAAGACAGAAAGAAGGAATTAAATTAACAATCAGGATCTCTAGTCGGAAGAGAAAGACAGAAACACCACCAGAAGAGGTCAGCATTGGCCGCACATTAAGGCGGTCACCAAGAATATCCAAGCCTACTCCAAAAGTTGTGGAGACTCGGGATCAGAAGCCTGAGAAGAAGCGACCTGAAGAGGAAGAGGAGAAACCTGCAGCAGCACAAAAACCAGAACGAAAAGAAGATGCAAAAAAACAAGAGAAGGAGACAAATTCTAAAGTTAACAAGGTAAATACAGTTTTATTACCTGGGAGTAAAGAAAACCCGCAATCTTATCTATAAGGAGAATATACTCTTACATGGTAATACTGAGGATTATGTTCCTTTGGTCAGCTTTTGCAAGAAACTAGCTTTACAATCCAGTTAGTGGACTCAACCAATTGAAGAACACCCCCTAGGAGAGTGCTAATTAATATCTGTTGACTTTTTATAAACTTCGACAGTTTATAAAATCTGTCACTTAAACCAACCTAGGTAGAACAAATCAACCTGAGTGAATTCTTCTAAAAAATAATATGATCAGATATGAGTCTGTCTGGCTATGTGGCTGAATGGAGTATTGTAACCCCTCTGGATTTACTAGATGGATACTTGTTGCTCTCTGGTTGGTCACGATGATCATAAGCTAAAAAGGAACCAACAAATGGTGAAGATTAAAAATATTATGACTTCTATTTCTAGCTGAAGCTAAAGGTATTGTGGTGAATTCATGATATAATTTAGCTTTTCTCACAGATGGGATACACATTTTAATGTGGATGATGGTATTTTTTTCATTTTTAACTTCTGTTTATGCAGGATAGATCTCTAAAAACACATGAGGTAAATATATCACAGGAAGTTAAACATTTGTGTGATGTGCTTCTGAGACCGTATATTTATAAATAACCCTTTATTAATTTATCTTCCGGTTTTTTTCTGCATATGCAGTATAAAACAAAAGAGGAATAATGAGTTTGTATTTTTAAGTGCACTTTTTTATATCAACTTGTAAAATCCTATTAATTTTCCACTGCAACACATTTTTGACTGATGTAGTTTTCCCAAAGCATTCGCTCATTTAGCAAGTTTCTTTCACATACTGCTATGTTGGATAACCTTAATAAAATTAACAGACAGTTGATTTTTCAGTGAATGGTAACATCTATACTGAAAAATTCTGTCATATGCATGAAGAAATGAAAAACAAATTTTTAATTTAAAGATTTTAATTAAAGAAGAAAACATATGAGTAAGTAAGAGTGATTGTAAGTCCTAAAAGTTATCAGAATTTTGAAGTACTGTCACAACAGGTGTTTTAACTTGATCTCTATTTGTGAAAGATTAAGAGATCTAAAGATGTTTACTTTTTAGAGAGATTTTAAAATAAGTATGATAGAGGAAGAAGTTTGAAGCTGTTAAGTTTCTGCCATTTAAACAGGATGAACACCAGAATCTTTAATAGCTTACTTTATGTCTTGGGATTCCTTTTCTTTTTAAAGACAGGTCTTATAAAAACCCGATTTGAAATTATGATGCTGTATGATGAATCCTAAACCCAAACTTACACTGTCATGGATTTGAAGTACCTTTGCTGCTAAAGCTTAGGGAACAGTACATTCTCTAAACAGGTAGAAACTGATGTTAAGAACCTGAAATTAATTTTATCAATGTGACGAATACTGCTTTGGTACGAGTCCATCCTCCTGGAGAAAGAGAATATTTTGTGCATTTTAGTTTATTCATCTTATTCAGTTCTGTGAGTAGTTTAGTCAAAACTCAAAAAATGTTTTGAGCTGAAAAAGCTGGAAAAGTTATTTTCCTTTTTGCCTGTCTGTGGGGAGTAGGGTTAATGAGTTGTGAGAGAATGACGGGTGTGAGAAACAAGTCAGTCAACGGGAACAAAAGTTTCTTCTGTTTGACATGTTGCTTTAAATCTAAACTATCTTAGTTGCATAAAGTAGTTTAAATAATTCAGAATAGTCTGAATTTTAATTGAAACCTGTTTTTCATTCAAAATGTGGTAATATATATTCAAAATATGATATTTAATTCATAATATGGTATTTGATAGAAAGGGGTAGTCTCCCCTTTGATTAGCAAAAAAGAAGCACCAACTGAATCATGTTTCACTTAAGTATAAATGTGAAAGAAGACCTAGACAGAAGTTATGCACTTAAAAGGGTCAATGATCTTTTTTTCAGAAACAAACACATTTTCTAAATTAAAATAAAATGCATAAACTCTTCAGGGGTGGGAGAAAAAAAATTCTCTTTGGGTTGAGGCAAATTATCATGAAAAAGTCAGAAAGTTTGAATGTGGAATTTACCATGTTCACTACGAAGTTTGCCTTCTCAAAATAGAACAAAAGGCGCTGAGTGAAAAAATTTGTCTTCCTACTTTTAAATCTTATTTGAAAATTTCTTTCTGCACATAGATGCAATTTTTTCTCCCTTTATCTTGTTGCATTTTAAGTATCTTAAGACAATATATTCATTGAAATGCTCTGCTGCAAGTTTACTGCAGCTGTTCTGACTGAAATGAATCACTTCACTCTGGAGACAAATATTTTTTTAAGATCTAGGAAGAAACTCTGTGAGCTTCTTATGTGTTTTTTCTTTGAAATGATGTCTCATAGAGAAGCAAAGTTCGGTGGACGGGTACACGGACACGTGGCAGGTGGAAATACTCAAGTAATGAAGAGACTGAGGACTCTGAGAGTGAAAAAAACTCTGAGGAGGAGGAAGAAGAGGAGGAAGAGGAGGAAGAAGAAGCTCCACCTGCTGATGATGATGAGCCGTGCAAGAAGTGTGGCCTTCCCAATCATCCTGAGCTGGTAGGTTTTTGGGGAAAGCATCTGTGGGTTGTTGTGTCAGATTTGGTGGGTTGGCTTTGATGGTGCTGAAGGCACATCATCCTTCAGGATGACCCTACGTAGGCCACATCTTCTAGGTTTTAGGTGGCAAACTCACAAGAGTAGATGAGTTACCTTTAATAAGGAGGGAAGGAAGTTATTTTTCCTGTTTGCCAAAACAAAAATACCATGTTTTATGAGGTATAACGCACCTTAGCCCATTGAGAATCGATCTGTGTGAGGCTTTGAGATTGTGCCTGCAGTTGCAATGAATACAGAGGAAACAACATTAAAAAGATCCCCAGCAGTGCGATGTCTACTTTCCAGTGTCTTATGACATAGCCACAGCTGCATAGTCATCTTCATTGGATGTAGCTGCATCTCACCCTGAGGACTGAGTACAGTAAAATCCCAGACAGAGCACAAGACGACTTTGCTATTTCTCATGGTTCTCATTTATTTGTGGTAGATACCATCGTGAATTCCTGTTTATCTGGGAAATCATCATGTGCAGGCCTGATATGAATCCACAAAATAAGCCCACTCTTAGGTGTTTGATGGATATCCTGGCATAGCTGAGAGAAAGTTTGACCTTAAGGATGTTAGAGATAAACATTTCAGTAGATATACACACAGCTTATGCCAGTTTTGTTCTTCAAGTTTATGGAAAGGGATATCTCAAATTTTACCCAACTAAGTATGAACTTTTACTAGTTGCCTAGTTCTGGATGCCCTGCAAAGCCTGCAAGACTTTGTCCCTACTGCCCAGGTCATAAAATTATCCTGACTAAGGAAATAGGCCAGGTTTCCTGCATAAGAGTGCACAGGGAAAACATACCACATCTTGGTCAAATGGAGTTTTCCACTTAGCCTAGGATCTGGAAAGTATTACCAGATTCTACACTAAGGGCGCACAGTCTACATAGTCCAGTAGCACTAAGTATTGAGAAGATACAGTAAGAGGAAATCTGGGGTTAGCATGGAAAACTGTGATAAATAAACTTTCCCATGAAAACCACCCTTGGCCCTGGAAATGTGCTACAGGATAAGTGGTACAGGATTTTTGTTTTGTTCTGGCACAATCCAAATGCTTCTGCGTTGGCTGGGGAAATAGTTCTGGAGATTGTTACGTGTTGTGAATGCCAAAAGATATTCATGACATGTTTTGTTTGCACAGATTTTGTTGTGTGACTCTTGTGACAGTGGCTACCACACAGCCTGCCTTCGCCCTCCACTGATGATCATCCCTGATGGAGAGTGGTTCTGCCCGCCTTGCCAGCATGTATGGTTCCTATGTGACTTCACTCTTCTCCTTTGCAGCGTTCCTTGTGGTTGTGGAGATTGGCTGGGACTTTAACAAGTTCTTTCTATAATCTTTTTTGTCTGTTAACAAATAGACTGGGATGAATGGTAGGACTGCTGATCTTCCCTCCTGTCTGTTAGTAAAACTGAATTTGTGACGTGGTTTTCTCTTTCTTTTTTCTGCTAGTGATGAGTGACTGTGTGTTGCTGACTTGTAGATGGGAATCTCCAGTCCCACTGAGTATCTCCCATCTCTGATTAAATCACCTCAAGACTAGTATAGTATTAAAGATATAATGTCTTAATTTTTCCCAAAAGAAATATTTAAGTTACCGTCCTGGAGGCAGAAGCAGTAGGCAACAAGGGATGGATCAGTGGCCGAGCAAGCAGCTGTTTCTGAAGTGCTGTTCCTTCTTCAGAGATGTTTGCTCAGAAGCTGGTTAGAGAAAGCTGCTGTACTGAGGAATCTCAGGGTATAGTTTGTCTCTGCTGGAAAAGCCAGGGTTGTTCTGTTCAAGTAATAGACAAGTATGAACCCTTTTTTTCCAAGGTTAGAAGCAGGGCTGGTACTTGGGAGGATAAGCAGGAAGTGTGTGATGCTGCTCTTGTTAAATTTATGGAAAACCATTTATACACATTTTCAGAATAATCGGCTTGATCCCAAGCCCCTTCCTTGGTTTTAGAGAAATTCTGTGCCAAAAGGGCTGTTGCCCTACAATAAGCTAGTGACATTGGGCATGATGTGAGATGAGTCTTTTTGGTGTTGATTTTTAGTTGTATTCTGAGGAGTGTTTTTAAGTAGTGATGATTTTGAATATGTACCAATGTTTTCTTTACACTTGTAGTTAGAGCATATCCTGGTTCTGTTGCTGTTAAAGTACTCTTCGGTATGAAAAATGACAGATGTGTAAAAGGGTGAAGATCATCCTTGGAAATAGTATAATGAGAGCATTAACATGGAATAAGGCACAATTTGTCCATTGGAAGTCATTTTTACGTACAGCTCCTTGAGTATTTGGTAAGAAAATGATACTACAGTGTATCTCTGCTTTTTGCTGCAGTGTCCACTGAACTCATCGAGTTCCAACCTCCTTTGCCATGGGCAGGGACACTGTCCACTAGACCAGGTTGCTCAAAGCCTCATCCAACCTTGACTTGATGGTGGAGCTCATGTTTTAAAAAGACAGGTTTTACTGTAAAGCCTTGTTCATTGAAGAGGAGCCTCCAGTGTAGCAAGGCAGAGTGAATGAAGAGTCTGAATGTTAGTTCAATGTGAAAATAGCTGGTTATGAAATAGACTAATACTGTGTTTCCTTCCTTTAGAAATTACTCTGTGAGAAATTAGAGGAGCAATTACAAGATCTGGATGTTGTCTTAAAAAAGAAGGAGCGTGCAGAACGCAGGTACTGTTGTTGGGATGCTCTCACAGCAGTGCTGTGCAGGGGGTGGTAATAACTGAGCAAGCATTAAAATAACTGGGGACTGAGGAGAAAAGCAGTGATGAGACTAGGAATTGGTAAGACCAATTTTGACTTCCCACCAATTATTGCTGGCTCAGTGCTAGGACAGCTTTCAGGAAGGGAGGAAAAGTCCAATAATTGGAAAAGATAAGCAAATACATTTGTACTAAACTTTGGTTAAAGCGCCTGAACACAAATTTGACTTTCTTATACCAGTAGTTAAAGGGCTTCCAGCACTGGTTCAGCTTCTTTTGTTAGTAATACTGTCAGTCATGTGTAGACTTCCTGCTGTAAGCAAGGTTAAGTCTTGACTTTGCTCCAAAAGTCATCCACATTATTGTGAGATTTGAGTGTTGTTGCTTTAGAGTCTGTTCAACTCTGCCAAATGTAAAAGATTATGCAGCAATTGCTGTAGGGCTATGAAGTTTCACAGAATCACAGAATATTCTGAGTTGGAAGGGACCCACAAGGATCATTGAGTTCAACTCTTCAGTGAATGGCCTGGGCAGGGATTGAACCCACTACCTTGGCATTATTATCACCCTGCTCTGACCAACTGTCCACCCCTGCCATTACCAAAGGCTAAATGCAAATGGATTTACTGCATTTGGGAACAGCCTTAATAGTTTGAACATTCTATTGGCAGTTTTCAGACCTGAAAATGAGGGACATGAAACACAATCTGCATAATTTATACCTTTCAGGACATATATTGATTACTTTGCAGAATTTAATAACATCCGTATGCATTATTAAACAAAACTTTGCATGAATTTTATCTTAAAAGGCAAATTTCACCAGAAGGTGAGACCCTTTTAAAGAAAGTAATTGTGCAGGCTTACATTTGTGGCAGGGACTGTAATATTACTTGAGATGGAGTGAGTCAGTGCTGGGAAGATCAGAGCACAATCTGTGTCTGCTTTCAGCTTTCTTCAAATCTGTTTGTTATTGCTGTTGCAACAGCAACAATGATAGTGACAGATCAAGTACCAACTGTTCCTGATGTCACTGCTTCTGCTCAGAGTGTATCTAGATCATACTGTGATGAAATTACCCATTGCCAATTCTGCTGAATTTGTAGCTTTGGGAGTGAAACTATCAGCTATTTTTATGAGTGAGCTCAGCATATACACAGCCTCCATCTGTGCAGGAGTATGGGACACATGGGAACTCTGCTGCTTTGCTTTATGGTGGAAGTGCTCATTACTAGTGAACAGTATTTTTGGACCTACTTTGGTAATTATTCTGCTGGCAAACATTACATGGCATGTAAGCTTTTGCCAGTCTGTCTTGCTTTCTTGAAATCACCAGTGTTGCATAAAAACACGATATTCTGAGAGCAACAGGAGAGGATATAGTTGATATCATATCAGTTTTCAGTGTCTGAAACAGATATTTAATAACTGTTTTGCAATTTGATCCTCATACCAAATGAACCTAATGCTTTATATTGTATGTCATAAAATTGAGGTTTTTTAGCTAGTTAGTTTTTAATGTTTTTTCTTAGAAATAAGCTTGAGTTACAACAGACTTCACAATACAATAGTTGAATATTGAAGTCTTCCAACTTAATGGTGTATTGTAGCAAATAATAAGGTAAAAAGGCTGAGGAATCATAATGCCAGAGAAAATGATAGTCCTTACTACAGCTCAGCGTGTAAGTTAAAGCAAGTTGGTTGGTTAGGGCACAGACATACTTGAATGTAGTGTTTCTGAAAACTCAGTATATGGTTGGTCTTTTTTGCAAAGAAATCCAACTCTGTCATTATGGATCTGTCTACCTAATAGGTTCTTTGAACCAGTGTTACTATCATGCTTTTTGAAGTAGTGATATTGTTGTGCTCTTTCCAGCTCTCAGGAATCTGACTGAGGCTGATTCAGCTGCTCAGCCATGTGCTTGTGCATCCCCAAACTGTTATGTCACTGATTTTTTAAATGAAACCTTCAGGTTTCACATTGACTTACAAACACATGGATGAAATTCCCCATCCCCCCCCCCCCCTTTTCTGTTCTTGAATTCAAGGTGCTACCACAACAACCTGGCTGAATTTCAGGTTTTGTCGTGTACAGACTAACTTCTATAATCATGTCCTACCACCAGCTGCAGGGACTAAAGCTTTTTAGGATCTCCCTTGTTAGATACTCTATCCATGTTAGATACTCTCAGACTTCTTGATGGAAGATCTCTCTAGGAACTACTTGTCTACTTCTCCCAGGCCAAACCAGGTGGAGTACTTGCTTTCATGCACGCTTTCATGACTTCCCTGGAGCAACTTTTGCAGCCGCTTAATTGAGATAAAATATTTTCTTGAATTTGCTTAGGAAGACTTTATAACCAGTCAGTGCTTATCTGCTGCTGCCCTTGGAGATGGCTTGGTTCAAATGTTTAACTCTTGGCTAAAGTCTTGAGCTCCTGTCTGCCACACAAGGAATAAGGAATTCATTCGATACCATTTTGCATTTAATTTCAAGACCTTTACGTCAGCAGGATTGCTGATTGTTCCATTTGCTGATTTCTTAAGCAACGTATACTCAAGCCAGGGAGAAGAATAGCAGAACTGGAAAACCTTGCTGATCATGTTTAAAAACAGATGAGTATTTCTCATCTCCTGTCTCTTGATGTTTTTGCATTACAAGAAATGAGAAGTTGAGTAAACCATCAAAGACACTTGCTGAATACTAAAATGTTTGCACTTCTAGTTCCTTTCTCATTTCAGCAATTGTATTCCTTGCCTTAAAATATTATTTTAATTCATTTTCAAGAGCATAGTGATTTTGGACAGCCTTCTTCCTCCTCATCCAACCAATCTCATGGTGCCCAGGTGGATGAGGATTTCTTTTCATCTATCTCTTAGGAGCATTTACGTTAGGATACAAAACCAGTTTCTTTTATAGACAACCAGTCATTTCAGTAGGCATAATGATACCAAGTTGTCAAAGTCCAGAGTCTTTTTAGCTGTAAAACAAACTAAAATCCATTTTTACTCTTTGTAAGTATTACTTTAGGAACTGTGCTTGTTCATTTTTTTTTAAGAAAAGAATATTATGCTAGAATGTAATAGTGCAGAAGGCTACTCAGAAGACTTCCAAAATTTACTTAGATTCTTTAGAACTTAATGAAAGTATTGGAAGCAAAATTTTTACACACAGATGCTTCTATTTGCAAAACATAACACAATGAAGTAAACATATCTAAAATTAATACGTGTCTTGGGCATTTGTGCAGTTATGTGCATGATGCATCCTGTTGCAACTCAAGTGTAGTGTGACATGCTTCTACAAGCACTCTCTGTAACTTCAGTAAAGTTTCTGGTTGATGGAGACACTTCAGTTCAAAAATCTTGCATCCTTCCAGACACCAGTAAATGCCACCAACTTTCATTGTGCTTTTAATTTGTTTAAATTACCCCTTTTTTTCTTAGAAAAAGGCTAGTAGGGACTTACGGTGATGGGAATTTGGTTACCCACCCTGGTGTGCATTAGTACTTGGCTATTCTTCCTGAGACACTGCTTTTTTGAAAGCTCAGTTCAGCACCATGGAGATCAGCATCCTGTTCCTGAAGTGTTAGGAAATCCATCTCTAGTTGAGACTGACAGATACAACAGGACTTAGGGAAGACTTGTGTCCTTCAGGAGCCAGAGTTGTCCCCAAGGCAATTCATATGATGCAGGATGTCTGTGTTGAGGGAAGCTAAGTCTAAACTGAATTTTGCTTATGTAGATTTAATTCTGGAACATGCTGTGCACAAGGAGGACAGCCTGCTTCACCTTACAAGAGTCTTTGCTGTATTTGAGTACTTGTCTCTCTCCCATCTTTGGTCGAGTGCTCTCTACGCCAGTCCATCCTATTTTTAAAGTCCTTCTCTACAGGGTGTGTCTGCTGCCCTTCAGTAACTCCCACAGGCTAGCTCTGAACTCTTCAGCTGGATCACATCTTTCTTGGAGAATGTGTGGTGCCCAGATGGCTTTAAGTACTCCAGCCAGGAGTGAACAGGGCTGACTGCCATGGCAGGTGTCCTTCAGGTGTCCTGTCGGCTGTTTTTGTATTTGCACAGCCATCTGTCATCGTAGTTCTTTGTGCAGCAGTTTGGCTCTGCTGATCTTTGCTCGGACTGTTCTTTTCTGGCAAAGAATTGCTCTGTAGGCAGTTATTTGTCCCCTGGTGTTTCTAGAGTTGGTTGTTCCTGCTTGGGTCTAAGATCTGGCATTTATCCATTTTGGATTGCATCCTATCTTTACATATTTTTTCCAGTTCGGTGTGATTTTGAATTCCCATTTTATCTGTCATCGCCTTCACGATTGGTGGTAGTTATGGATATGACAATCTTCATCACAGCATTAATATTTTTCAATCACTTTTTACTTGCTTTTTACACCCCAAATTCAATAATTTCTGTGGTGCCCACAATCTTCAAGTACTGTTGATTGTCAGAACTCTTTGGAGATCTCTTACATTATACATGCAGGAAAATGTAATCACATGAGAATTAGCACATAATCTCAACTTTAATTACTGTTTTCACTTGGAACATCCTCCTGGGATGTTTCTGCCTAGTGACAGTAAGAGCTTCAAATGGTGCTAATTACAGCATTATTTTAGATATCTGCAGACTTTCTGTAAGCTTATTTTAATTTTCTTTCTCTCCTCAAGAAAAGAGCGATTGGTGTATGTGGGCATCAGTATTGAGAACATCATTCCACCTCAGGTGAGCTACTGTTTCTATGTGGTATTACTGTTTTATTTTCCAAACTTCTCAGGAAGGAAGTTCCTCAGTGCTCTGTCAGAGGTGCTAGTAGTATCTTGGAAAGAAAAATCAATCTATATGCAGGTCAGAAATAATTCTAGACCCTTCATTTTAGACTGAATATAGCAGAGAAACCAAGGGAGCTTAATGGTGTTTACTAGAGCTACCTGATGCCACACAGAGTCCTCTCCCAGTGAGAGATTGCAGAACCACCTCCCTGCCCATTACAGTTGGGTTTTGCATTTAGTGCTCCAATATTCAGTAGTTTATAAAGGTGGGATTCAGTTATTTAACTCTGGTGTTTGCTGTGCAGTTATCTAGGTCTGAGCTAATTGTCAAGGCTTTCCTTTGGAACTGATGGAAGCAAGTGTTTCAGGCTTATGATTCAGAGGGGAATATGTAGTATCTCTTAGCAGCATAGCATTTGCCTTCAACGAGGGTATGCTAAGGTCATGTGATTAAAAACTGTAAACATTTAGTGTTTCATTAACAGATGCTTTTTTATGGTTTCCCTTGAGAAAAGAGGAAAAACGCTTTGATTCACATGAAGAACAGCCTCTTCTCACTTAAATACATTTTAAAGCAAGTCTTTTTCATCTGGAATTATATAATCTGTTCTTTGCAGTTTAAAATTGAACTTTTGCTCATTTTAAACATAGACTTTACACTCTGCCCGGCTGTAACAAGGCCAGCTTTTTCTCCCTGTCTCTGAATAACAGAAAAACGATAACAGATTTTACAAACTTGCAAAAGAGTCTATGCCTGAGAGTAAATATTTGAAAAATGCAGCCTGGGGGTAGATTATTTTGCTTTTAAATTAATAACTTGCAAACAATATAGTAAAATTAACCTGCAGGAAACTTTATTGAAACTACACTGTGTAAAGGTATCCCTGTGCTCAGTATGTAGAGGTGGTGACCACAGTTTGTTCATTTACTAGTCCTGGGAGTATCACCTGAGGCATGATCTCAGCCTTGCAGCATAAACACAATGATTCAATAGCCTGAACCCTTAAACTCTATGTTTGGAAAGTTATGTAGCCAATAAGGGAAAAATGTGCAAATTCACCTGAACTGCTGTAATAAGTCACTATATTACAAGTTAAAATGTGCTGTGGTGGGCATATGAACTTTCTAGGCAGAATGAATAATCTGTATCACATGAGTTCAGTCGTAACGACTGCGAAGGGAGGGAGAAGATAAAGCTTTTTGACACTTCTGTCTTATCTGAACAGGAGCCAGAAATACCTGAAGGCCAGGAAGAAAAGAAGAAAGATTCCAAAAAGCCCAAATCGAAACTCGAAAGGAGATCTACCAGAACCCGAAAGTGCATAAGCTACAGGTCAGCAGCTTGTTTAAATAGCTTGTACAGCAAAAGTCATGCTTGTTGTTTTCTTTCTGAATCATCCCACCAATTCTCACGTGAACTTCTACATTTAAAATAGAAGCCCAACTAAAGTGTCTTTGTTCTTTCCTCTGAATACTGGTTATGCTTGGTGGTTGTGAGAGCATGAGGTGGTACAGTAAAGGGGTGATGCATTAAAAAAATGAAAATGTGTATGGTGTTCTGTTCAGGAATACTGGGGAAGGTTTTGGTAGTAGTGCAGTTTCTGAAGTGAGTTAAAGCAGGTGAATCAAACCTCTCCTTTTTGCAAGGGAAACTTCTGCTTGTGTCTAAAGGCCTTCAATTCCTTGCTCTCTTCCCCCTCCCGACTTTAGACCTTCCTTACATGAAAGGGGCATGAAATTTACAATGTAATTTTCACACAGTACATCTAAAAATGTAGCTCCTTAGAGATATCTGTAACTCTTTAGAGAAGTTGTGACAAAAATGCAATTAGTAAATGAAAGTGCCAAGGTATATAGACTCTGTGCATTCTGAAAGTAGAATAGGTCACTAAGGTTTCCAAAAGTCAGCATGATCTTAATAACAACTTTTGTTCTCAGTGTATTACCAAGTTGTTTCTATAAACTGCTTTCTAAATAATACCTTGTGACACTGTATTGTCTCCAGTCCACCAGGCAAGTAGAATGCCTTTGGGATTAGAAAAGAATGTGGTTGCCTGAGAGATTGTGGGGGTTTGTCCCAGATGCATTAGGAATGTTTAAAAAACCGTCTACCTTTCCAGTAGTTGCTCTATGTAGACCTTTATAATCAAAAATCAGAACACTCCAGTATTAGAACAGCAAAGCTTTCAATAATAACCATCATTGAATTTACAGTCAAACTGGTTTTGCTGCTGAGGAGAGGCATGGTGTTCCTATAGGCTGGGTTTCCCAGCCTGGTCAGAACACTCAGTCTGACCTTGCTTAGCTGTTGGACTTTGACTTTTTGAATGAACAGCAGAAGTCACACTAATGAAAATGCCGTTGCTGCTTTGGGAAATTCAGTATTCCTGTAAGGAGTGTTACACTACAGGCCAGATTACCTAGATCTGCTATTATGTTAATGACAGGTCAGGCAGCATCTGACCACAGGAAAAAACCCCTTGCCTATAGAGTGTATGGCACGACTTCAGCAGGACCCATGTTGTGCAAAGACAGTACATTTTTATTGAAAGTAATGTTCCAGAAAAATTAGTCTTCTGATAAAAAGTGATAATCTTTCTTACAGACTACATCATACACGTAAGTTTGAGCTGGTGAAAATATTACACGTATCAGCGTGTCAGATTTATATGTCTGCAGTGAAATTCCACTGGTGTCACTGAGAGGTGTGACAGCAGGGGAAAATAAATGCTGAAAGTCTTATTCCACTTAGAAACAGATCTGTATTGTGGAGCATCCTGGTTCTCTAAAAGATCTGTAGTCCCTTTGTATCACCCGAGTCATCTGTTGAGTCCTCTCATGAGCAAGTTAGCAAAAACCTGTACCATGAATACAGCAGCAGCAGAAGAAATTATGTTCCATTACACCTAATGGACAAGCAGCTGTCAGCTCGTGGCTGAGCTCAGGTTATTTGTTAGCAGTGGTTTGAAAGCATTAAGTGATTTCTCACATTTTAAAGAGGTTGTTTTTTTTTAGCTTTGTGGAGGGAATACAGTGTTTGAGTAATGTGGAACTAATCTTACTGATGGAATAACTTCCAAGTTATTTCCTTGCTGGGTAAAGCTGCCTTGAGCATGGCATGCAGTTGTTCTTAAAGAACATATAGGTATCAGAAGTCCTTCACCTTATTTTTAAAGGAGAAAGTGTTTTATGCTTACTATTGGAATACAGAGTAAACTATTAGATTTATTATTTTCTCGTACTGCTGGAGGTTCCTATGGAGTGCCAAGGTAAATATAACTGTAATCTCTCTTTCATGACTGAGAAATGGAATCTTTAGTGAATGTATTGTCCAATTGTTAGTTGTCTGTATCTGAAAAAAATGCAAAAAATGAACTTTTCAAAAAATGAACTTTTCAAAAAATGAGAAGAAAAATTTGCATCTAAATAAAATGTCTTTTCTATATAGTTAATACAATTTGTACCTTTGCATGTTGGAGCTCAAGGCATCTATTTGTTGGAACAGGTAACAATCCTTTTTTATGGAATTGGAATTCATAACTGAAGAAACAAACTGAGGTCATCTGTGTTGAAAGGATTGGATCTCTTCAGTTTGCTGTTCTCTTTAAATGAGTTACTCAGGGTGCAGAGATTTATGCAGTTTTATAAAAACTGTTGCAGGACAAACACACTCAAATACTTAGCTTTTGTTTGTCCTATTCAGTTATCCTATTCAGTAACATTGCATTACAATTTACTTATGTAGATTTACAAGGAACTTTGTGTTTTACTTCATCTGTTCAGCTTAGAATGTTGCAGATCCATAAAGTATCATGAGCTTTAGGAGTAGAAAGCAGCTATGTGAAATCAGTTCTGAAGGAAAATGTAGGCAGAATAAAGAATTTTACATTGAGTTTAATAGATGATTCTCAGGCTGTTTTGAAGACTGGTAGAGCTAATGTCATCTAATAAAAGTTGTGGAAAAAATGATGAATAGTTTGTGTGAAAATGCCACTGAAACTATTTTAAAGAACTTTCAGATTATATATTGTTAAATTTAGAGGCATGTTGCGTAAAATGGAAGGGGATTTCTGTTCATATAACTCAACAGTAAGGCAGGCAATGGTAAATAATCTGCAAGCAAATAGAAATAAGAAACACAACTTTGATAATAAAATAGCCAATTTTTAAAAAATCTGGCCCATTATCTTAGTTAATTTATTATGTATCCAGTCCACTGTCTGTGCCGTGTCATTTCTTCAGATTTTGACGTGTGTATTCATAACGATTTAATTAAGGTTCACTTCAGAGTGGTAAATGAAAGCTGTGATTTTTAGGTTTGATGAATTTGATGAGGCAATTGATGAAGCAATTGAAGATGACATCAAGGAGGCTGATGGAGGAGGTATGTTTCTGATGTTACTTGTTTTGCATTGCAATGGTGATAAGATGGAGACCAAATTTATTTTGATATGAGAAGCAACAAATATAATCCTCTCCCTTTAAACTTTGAAGTTTGCCAGAGTTTTTTTTTTTACTGCTGTATTTTTGGACGTGAAGTAAATTCCCCTTAGGAATGGCCATCCCATGCTGCCAAAAGATGTCAGAAAATTAGTAAAAGTTGATAGTTAAATTCAGCCTGTATAGGTTTTTATATATGTAATGAGTAAATTTTGGATTTGAGATTGGAGTGGCAGCAGTGCTCTTGACCTTTGTCCCTTGTAAAAAGAGGGCTCACAAATTGCTCTGCAATCGGACCCCCTGAAGACTGTGTGTACCAAATTGTATTAATATTCATCCAGCTCTATAAGCACTTCTCAGCTGAATGTGAGTAAAGTGAAATTCTGTTCTTTGTTGCCTTTTGAGGCAAAAGAGATTTTCCACACTGTCCGAGGGATGGAGGTGGATTTGTGCTTCTGCATCACCTTAACTTACCTGGAGAAAACAGCCATGAAATATTGTCTCTCAGTTGTTTGGTCTGTGGCATTTCCATACACTCACCAGATTCAGAAGCTCATGGATGTAGGCAGACAATCTGAAAATCGTGTCTGTGGGTGTGTAACACAAGTCCATTACAGTAAACATAACCAAGTCTCAGCACTGAAGCAACTCTTCAGAAGCTCTACTTCCTGGCCAAACAGCAACTCAAACACTTAATCTCCCAAGAAGGGTATTCAGCATTACAAAAAAAGTGTATTTTTTGATAATTGCCATCTCAAAAGGCACTGGTGGGGTAATAATATGGGTTGGGGTTGAGCATCAGAGTGCTGACACTTAACCATTACCTTCTGCGTGGATCACAATATTTCTAAGTGACAACAGCTGGGCTGTGTGTTTCAGGAGCAAGACTCTGGACAGAGTCTTGCTTGACAAAAAATTATTCTGCTTTACAGAAAATAAACTTGAAGTTAGGCACATGCAAGATCTGTGGAAAGTTAAGCAAGAAAATAAACTTGCTATTGTTTCCCCTTTCTGTCACTGAATTCAGGCATTGGCAGAGGCAAAGACATGTCAAATATCACAGGTCACCGTGGAAAAGACATTTCCACAATCCTAGAGGAAGAAAGGAAGGAAAACAAGCGACCACAAAGGGCTGCTGCAGCACGACGCAAGAAACGACGGCGACTAAATGACTTGGATAGTGACAGTAACATGGATGAAGAAGAGAGTGAGGATGAATTCAAGATCAGTGATGGGTAGGTCTGCAATTTAGCTTCCACCACAAATCACTGATCTCTACAGGCTTCTCTGATTCTGCAGTGCCGCTGAAATGATCATCAGGAGCATGTTCCCAGTGCTGGAATGGCACTACACAGTGCCAGTAAAAGTCACAGAATGATAGAATGGTTTGGGTTGAAAGGGACCTTAAAGATCACCCAGTTCCAAACCCCCTACCATGGGGTCCTCCTGACCTAGGGGAACATCACTGTAGTGGAAAAACTGCACTCTGGATCCATGTGCTGACATCATCCAATCTGTATTTTAAGCATAACACATTCTGGAAATGTTACTGGGCTGTTTGAGGCCTCACTACAGGCTTCTGTCAGTGAAGGAGCCAGGTGGGCTCAGTTCTCTGGCTGATGTGACTGTCCAGCAGAAATCCTTAACAAAAATGTAGCTAAAATGAGGCTGGTTGTTTCCTTTTAAAAATAAGAGTTGAAATTCCTATTTTGTGGGATTTTTTTTTGGCCTGATTGTCATTTAGAAATTGGAAGCAGAAAACTTTCATTGTTCGAAGCATACAGAACTTGACAGGCAGATTCTGAAATTAGTTCTTGATTGCTGCTCTGTAGGAGGTAGAGTTTGAAAACAGCGAAAGAAGTGGCTTATACTATAGAAAACAAATACAAATGTCATGTGAAGCTTTGAACTCTAAATGAGTATTGCTCTGGCTGACTGAAACTCACTTTCCACAGAATTTCTCATCATTCAGTCTGGGCAATTACTGAAAAAAAAAACTTAAAAACTTAAAAACCTTTTAAAAATTGATAATTTTAGATTAACTTAATGCCTCAATGAAGCAACATAATAAAGCAAGCATGAGGCTGTAGGCTCTTTACCAGCAACATTTAGAGCTTTACACCAATCACTGAGTCAATTTACTAAGTGTATGGAAAATCTATATAAGATAGATGCAAATTTTGAGCTTTGTTTTTCACCTGTGACCATGCTGAGGACATTTCAGTGGCACCCTGAATAATTGAGCTCCGTGTGCTGGAATTTCCAATCAATGAGTGTAGCTTGTGGAAATGTCATAGAATTAATAGTGCATTGATCTGTTAAAGTGTGCTCATGCATTTTCAGCTCCATCCTCTGCTTAGGGCCTTCTGGATCTTACACTGGAATTTAGATTTGGCTGGCAGCCAAATGCAAGTGACTGTGTACCTTCAGTGCTCAATGGTTTTTAAAAAAGCCTTGGCTCCCTGGAAATTATGGGAATGTTACAAGTTTATGAGGTTGTGAGGTGCATGTTTTGCATTAGAGCCATAGTTTTGTGTTAAGACACGATATTCTAATTCTCATAAATTGTGTGGGGTAGTTCTGGGTTTGTGAAGGAGAGGTCAGCTTTGCTAGAACATGGTTGGTGTTTTGTTTCCCTCCACAGTTACTGCTATGGAGACATTACATTGCAGTGAACCATAGGAACGCTCCAGAATCTGTCCTATGTTAATGCCACCTGCAGTGCTGGTTTGACAGAGTTGTTTATATCCACCTGCTGTTCTGGTCTGCTGTGTAATGTCATGCACTGTAGAGCCATATCCCAAATACACAGCTGAAACCTTATGGCAGCTTGCTCTCTCTGAGTCTTTGCCCCTCGTTATATGATTTGTGCTTTTTTTTTTGTATAAAATGACATTTATCACTTGCTTGTAAAATATAAGTACTATTCCAATCCTTTGGTTTTGATACCCATCTCTGTTGGCTGGGGTTTTCCTTTGAACAGATCTCAGGATGAGTTTGTTATATCAGAGGAAAATCTGGATGAAAGTGAAGATGACCCACCATCAAACGAGGACAGTGACTCCGAGTTCTGCGCCCGCATCTCCAGGCGACACCTCTCTAGGCCCATGAGGCAAAGCAGGCGGTTACGAAGGAAAACAGTCAAGAAAAAATACTCTGAAGATGATGAAGATGAAGATTCTGAGGAAAATTCAAGCAGAGAGACTGGTGAGTATAAGCAATCTTAGATATTTTAAATACTCTGTTCTGGAGAGAGGAAGATTGGCAGTTTGAGTTCCTGTCACGACTGACGCTAACTTTTTTGCTTGCTTTGGTCAAGTCAGATATCATTTTTGCTGTAAAGCAGTTTGCTACTTGTTCTGCTGTTGGTATTTTTCAGGGAACTGGTATTAAGTGCTAGGTTCTTGGCATGTCTAGGTAATTACGTATTTAAATAAATGCTTTTGCTATGATTCTAGAGGCCACCTTTGTGGATAGTTGAAGCTACCTCTGCACCTCTCCTGTTTGGCACATGATTACAGGAAAGAGGATGGAGACAAAAGTGTGCTTCTTTATAGCTACTAGAAGACCTTCTGAACACATCTATGAAAAAGATTCTGAAAGAAACATTTTCTGTCACTTTTATGGAAGAAAACTTCAGTTGTATGGCATTCTGTGTTTTCTGGGAGGCTTGAAAGCAAAGAATAACATCTTGAATCTCTCTCTCCTAAAATTATCCTTAAAGTCTTTAGTAAATGAAGACTCTTGCATCACAGGAGAACCTAATAATTCACTTTATTCTACTTGTCCTTCAACTATTTCATTTTCTGTTGGCACGGATTGAAGTGTGAGAATAGTACCTGCAATACTTAAACCTTTTCATGATCAGCGTCTTTCTCTGAAGACTGTCCTCCTTGTTTCTGCCTCATTTGAGATACAGACTAGAAAGTGCCATATACATGAGCACTCATGTTTTCTCACTCTTATTGTGAATTTAAGGTTCTAACTATACTGGGGTGTTAAGTTGCTGCAGTGTGTGTTATCTTTCCAGTGTTTTGTCTTTCTGTGTAGAATATAGATGATGAACATGTTGGAGTAAGTTGCTTTGGAGTACTGATTTCCAAAAGGAGGGTTCATGCATGGACAGATGAAGGCAGCTATATGAGTGGTTAGAGTGATTGTTGTCCCCCTGTCCTCAATGCATCATTGCACTGATCATAATCTCTTATCAATGAAGATACTGGCAGAAGTCTAAAGAGGTTGCTTATCTGTTCTGTAATGCCCAGGAGCAACTGTTTGTTTCCTGGTGGACACATATCTGTGATAAAATCAGCTGATTTCAGTATCATTCCATATATATCTAAAAGTATAATCTTAACTGTGTGTTTCTGTTTCTCTCTTACCTTTATTATTGTCCATCAGGATCCTGCTTTAAGCCTGTTTTGAGCTAAGGAAATCAGGTGCCCTGCAAGTGGCTTTGTTTTCAGTCTCCAGAGATGGAATTTCTTTCTGAAGCTGGTTGTTCTTGCTGACTTGCTCTGTTTCTTTGTCTAATATTTTAGGAAGTAAAGAGGATGCCACTTTGATCTGTGACTCATGTCAATCACTAACTTAGGAACAGTGTGTGACTTTTATAGAAATGTGTCTTGGGATAATTGTTCTGGCGTAGCTCAGTGAAAAGCAGCTGAAGTTGATTTGAGGCTATTTTCAACTGATGTAAATAAATTTAATTTTTGAAGACACTAGCTGCAGTAGACTGGTGCAGGAAGAACTGTGCTGGTAAGTTTCTTCTGTATGGTTTCTGTTTGAAGCAAATTCATGATTGAGGGAAACTGATTTTTGTTGTTAACCGATGTAGCTCAGGTCGTGGAGTTTCATCTTGTCAGTCGTTTTTCATCTACCTGTTCTTAAAGTCTTCTAGTAGAGTACAATTTATTTAAATTTTAAAAGCAGAACAGACTCTCCTGAGGCACTGGTAACGTGCGCCATCAACTCCAATTCAGTAAGGTTGTTTCCACTGTCAGGAATTCTAGAGACGTCTTTGACACCAGTAGAGATGAGGCAACAAGAAACACTGTAAGGAAAACTGTCTGAATTAGGAAACTTTAATAAATTTTTTTGTGAGGCAGTTTTGCTTCGATGGAATAATGCACATCACTGTTTTGTTCCGTACAGAGAGCGGTGATTACACAGATTACAGTGATGATGATTACCTGGAAACCAGGAGGAGAAGATCAAGACGGAATCAGAAGAGACAAGTTAATTATAAGGAAGATTCAGAAAGTGATGGCTCACAGAAAAGTGTCCGATACGGGAAGGAGTTGAGAAGAGTTCATAAACGCAGGCTTTCCACTTCAGATAGTGAAGGTAAAATAAACAGTCCAGCATTTCCAGGAGCTGGTCTCTGTCAGCATTAGCATGAGGGGAAAGCTATATAATTCTGAGATTTCAGAGAGTTGTCTTTCTAGAGTTCCTTGATGTTTCTCAGAGACTCTTTCTTTTTGAAACAGCCCACTGGTACTTCATGATGCACTGAGTCACTTCTCAAATTCATCATTGCCCCTAATCCTGACTTCCAGGTCTGAATGTACTGTGCGTGGCACAGAGTGTTGGGATTCCACAGTTGGCACTAATGCAACTGTTTCACCACGTTTCTGTTGAGAGGTCACAAAGCTGCATCCCACAAGCCTCTAAAGATTCTCTTATGCAGGAGGAAGGGCATTGCCTCTGGTGCCCTGACTGTGTTTGTGCTGGTGGTTCAGACTCATTTCATCTCCTGTTTAAGAAGCTCTGCAAAGTGCAGAGGAAGCCTCTCTCAAGTAATGTCAGTCACACTGTGAGTGATTGGTGTGCTTTGTGATGTATAATTAATTAGCTTTTACAAAACCAACCACTGACTTTGGCTGTTTTGGACTGTGGGTGCCCAGCTTATGAGACCTTAGGTCTGGCTTTCCGAATGCTGAGCGGTGCAGGTTACAGTGGACACCAGGCTTCCTCAGAAAATGAGCTGTCCTTGACAGCCCGAGTGCCTCGCTTTTGGAAGGGCTGTCCTGAGATTACAGAGTGGTAGAGTATCCTCTTGGTGAAGAGAAACAAGTATGCGATGCAAGTGTGTAGTATCTCAAAAACATGATCTTTAATACAGCCTGTTCTCAGGAATCCGCTCTCTGGTGGCTTTTTTTCCCCCAGCACCAGTGGCTTTAAACATTCCCTGATTGACGTTGTCTTTTCTCCATGAAATCCCATTTGCTCAGGTATTTTTGGTACTGGCTTTCCATGCATTAAAATCAGCACCATTTAGCGCCTTTCCAGCACTCTCCCAAAGTTCCCACAGTATATCATAAAACGTGTAAGAGCATTACCGGAGTTGTAATTACTTTGAAAATAGAGGAACACTGACAGTCTCTATCAACCTGAACCTACATTAAATAATACCCTTTAAAATGAAAATTCACATGATTTCTAATGGAAATCACAAAGACACAACAAATTATGTTTGCCATTTGATTTTTCAGTTTCCATCTCTTCTCACCACAACCTTCAAAGAAGATCAGTGTAAAGGCTGTCAGTGTGTAGGCAATATTCCAGTTTGCCAATAAACCAAGCTTCCCGTTAAAGAGCAGCAAACTTTAGGTGACAGGCAGTGTTCCTTTACTTTAGAAGTTGTATATAATTTGGGCGTGGCAGGGGTATAGTACAACTTTTTGTGTGTGTGTGTGTGTAGATACATGAATTTTATGATAGAGCAGCCATTATTTGGGTTCTCAGTTTCTGTCAGGGTGCAAATAAAGTGCATACTGTGAGATGAGGAATACAGTTCTGCATTATTTCCAGCATGGAATTACCAGTTTTAGGGGAGAATACACCTACTTCCAAAGCCTCTGGTACTCCTCAGCTTGGAAACAGAATATCCATAAGTTGTTGATACTTGCTACATTAGAAATTTATTTAAAAAGTAAAAAGAATGCAAGCGTTTTAGCTTGGTTGGGGAACCTGGGGAAGGAGACAGAAATGTGTGTGCTGAGAGAGACAGCTGTCTTGTTAATGAGTGTGAAAGGTGAAAAATAAAGTGTAAATGTTGCACTGAGATTTGCTAATTGGCTCTAAGTCTGCTGCTTCTTCCAGAGAGCTACACATCTAAGAACTCTGAAGATGATGAATCCACAAAGGAGTCAAAGCGATTGATTCGAAAACGTCGGCGAAGTACAGATGACTATTCCGAGGAAGAAGGAGAGGATGAGGAGGAAGAAGGGAAGCCTGTCCGCAAACGCCTGAATCGAATCGAGACTGACGAGGAAGATACCTGCGAAAACGCGAATGACAACGCAGAAACCCCCGCTCCTGCAGATAAGCTGCCAGCAGCACAAGCCCCCCAAGACAACCCCAAGAAGCACTGCTACCGGATAGAGAGCGATGACGAAGATGACTTTGATAATGTAGGGAAAGTAGAGAGCCCTTTGGACTACAGCCTGGTGGACTTGCCTTCCACCAACGGACAGAGCCCAGGGAAAACCATTGAGAACTTGATTGGCAAGCCAAGTGAGAAGACCCAGGCTCCCAAGGACAGCACAGCCAGTGCCAGCCTGGCGCCCAACGGGACAGGGAGTGGGCAGGAAGCAGTAGGGCCGGAGGAAGATGAAGACGAACTTTTGAGAGTGACTGACCTTGTTGATTACGTCTGTAACAGTGAACAGTTATAAGACTTCCATTTTTGTGCTAATTTATTCCACGGTAGCTCATACCAGCGGGCCAGTTATTAAAAGCTGTTTTATTTTTCCTAGAAAATTCTCCACTACAGTATCACTTTCTAGAAGCAAGAATTTCACCAGTCCTGCAGTCTTTCTGTGAAGTGACCAGTTTTGAACTTTGAATTGCTGTAAATTCCCTCTCTTACCCCCCTTCTCCTTCCAAGTCCATGGTCCTGGGTAATTTCACTCACAAAAACCTTATAACAACAAGAGATTTGTATATTTTTGACTTTATATTTCCTGAGTGCATACAAATTTGTGGAAATGGGTGGCCTAAGAAAGCATTCCAAATCAGTCAGGGCCCAAACCGGAACTGGGGTGGGTTTGGCTCAAGGGGTGGGGGGATGGGAGGGGGGTGGTGCAGAAGCACTTGTGCTTTAGCTTTTTCATATGAGATATATATTATATTTAAATGTTCACAACTTAGATTACAACTTAACAGACAGTTAAAAGCAAAATTAATGTCTGTACTGTCGCATTTTGTGAGTTGTAGGTTAACATACCATAGCTCATTTTAGTAATCACCTTCATGGAAGCAGTTTGATTTTAATACTGGAGGCAAACAGAATTATTAGAGGCCAAGAAGGTACCATAAACAAGAACTCTGCTATCCATTATGACTTGCAGACTTTCCTAATAAACATCCTTTAAAGTGTTTGTACAGTGAAGTGTACTGTAATGAAGTTTTTGACAGTTGAAACACTCTAGCCATGAATTTCTAAAGTGATCTCATGCACAGTTCATCAGATGGCCTTCAATGCACAGTGTCTAGTGGGAGGACGTACTGATGTCGAGTTAGTCTGTAAGCTGGATGTCAAGTAAGTCTGTAAGCACTGCAAACTTTTACAGACAAAAGAACACTGCGGTCGCTGCCCGGCCACGTGAGTTTCACCACCAGTTGGAGTATTCTGAACAAAAATGTGTTTGTACAAACGGCATTGACCACAGAATGACAGTGCATCAGAGGATGGAGGGATTTTCAAATAAACCATGACTGGTCCATTCATGCCCTTAATATCTACTTCAAATTGAAGTAAACAAATGGAACAGTTTTCCTTTTGGAGGTTTCCTGTTTGGGGTTTGTGTGTGTTTTTGTTTTGGTTTTACTTATCTGCCTGGATGTATTAGCAGGTTTTGAATGTAGTTGTTGGCCTTTGGCCATTAGAATTTTCTTAAAATACATTTTAATAACTGTCATGTGACCAACTGATTTCAAGAAGGCAGAGTTTGAGAGAAACGCTTGACTCGAAGACATCTCATCAACTTTTGAACAGGCATGAAGTGGTATGTGCTTTTATTCAAGGGAACAAAAAAGACAATGGAAGAATAAAAAACCCCACCAAATCAACATGGGGCACATCAAGAGCATTCAGTATTCTCTTTACTCTGATTAAGATGCAGGCTGTAGCATTTGTACATGTTATAGGACACAGACAGCTCAAACAGATCTGCCAAACATTGAAATCCAAAAAGGTCACATCTATTAATCCTTTTGCTCTGAGATTTGGATTTTTGACTGGTGTTTATGTCCATTGCCGGCAATGGATGCACCAAAACTGCTGCTGCCACTGTGGAGTGAGTTCTCCTTTCCTGCCCCACCTGATTCCCTTCCATTATATTGTATTTACTAGTCAGTCGTTAAGCACTTCTGTTTTCTTGTAATAAAACCAGCATTAGGCCTTTACTAAATACCTCTCTAGAAAACCTAGATCCAAAATTTACCTACCTTCTGGCCTTTAAAGTCTTGGTTTTGTTTTCCCACCTCTTTCTCCACAAGGTCTGTCAGAACCACTCCATAACTCTTACTCGTTTGGGTTCTAGCAGTGCACATATCATGCTATAAAACTAGGATCAGAAAGATGCAAAAAAATGGAACTTGCTCATTTTCTGCTGTGCTAAGCAAGCTTGTGATTAAAAACAAAGAGAAATCACTCTCTACATGACAATTTAATTTCATCAAAGATTACATGTTTTCCTACCTTACTGATGTTAACAATTAACAGTTAAATGATTCAAATGGGGTAGTGACGAGCCACAGAAGCTTAGAATGAGTTCTTAAAAGCATATGTAGCGTTTTAAGCTACTCTAGTGCTTTCTTTGCTTAGGTGATACATAAATGTAGTGCTTCTAAATTCTAATATACTTGTGTTTTAGAACAAGTAAGAACATAAGGCTTCCACTTGTACATGGCAGTAGCTGCTGAGCATTTTTAATACTTGCAGTGCAAACTGATTCACATGCAGCAACACTGTGCAAATGATGGTTCTTCATTTGTTTTGGCAGTGCCATATTTTTCTTTGCTGCCTGAGGGAGCCTTTTAGTATCTGATCAAACATTCTTGCTTGTAGAGTCAACTTCAAATGCTAAATACTTAGTGGACTGGTAATTGTGCATGTAAGAAAATACAAGAGAGTTAGAATTCTGGATATACCAATCAGGAAAAAATTTTGAGTACTGAGTTAGAGTGATGTAAAAGCAGGAAAGACCAGGAAGCAAAATAGGAGCATTGAAGATTGCATCAGGAGTGTCATGTTTTAAAAATGACCAGTTGTTACCAAATTTTACTTTCTCTAGGTCACTTCTCAAAAGCAACTTTTCTGTCTTCTAAGAAGTCACCCTTGGTACCTGAGATGGCTTCATCGCACAGGATCTAGAGTTCCTCCTTAGATCAGTGGGGGGAATGGTGTGCAAGGAAAAACTGCAAAAAGTGCTCTGGAAAGTATTACCATTTTAAAACTTGGTATTTTTCTCATTTTTAAGGCTTCCTGCTTGGTGGAAAATGTATAGTCTATTTGGGAAGATGACATTTTCTGACAAGAGGCCAGCTATCACACAGGGTTCATGCTGTTACAGTACGTATATGTGATTCCAGAGTGAAAATGTCTTCCTGGTGTCCTTACAGTCTTGTGCCCTTCTGTGCTCAGTGTGAGATGAGAAGTTAGTTGTCTTTGAATAGTGATCTTCAGGTGTAGCTTTGGGCTTAAAGCTCAAACTGTACGGGAAACAGGGGGAACAGGCCAGGGATTGTTTTTAACGAGAACAAGCAGCTCCTGGCTGAATGTGCAGAGCATTTATTCAGCAAACTCTTGTTTACTCCACACAGATTGTCACTAAAAGCTTTGTCTTTTTTTACCTGCAAGCTCTTCTGTGTATAACTGACTGGGAGGAGAGCTGATTTCTATATGTAGTCTAAGTAGCACTGCTGGGAAGAAGAACATATAAATCAAGTGGAGTGGATTTTTTTGTGCCACCTAGATAAATGCTGGCTGTTTGCTTCCCTGTGTGGGGCTTCTGTGACTCAGCCACAAAAAGCACACAGGCAGGGCCACTCTGCACTAATGAATGGGGTGTGTTAATCTAAGCAGAATGGGGATAGAATTAACAACTGGGTTGGTTTCACCACAGTTGCTGTCTTCTGGTTGCTGAGTCTGATAAACCTGAGCATATTCTTGATATAAAATGGAAAATGACATCACATTTAACAACCCTTAGTTAGCAAGGCCAGTGCTGAACAATCAACTCTGTGATACTTTCATTTTGTACCTGTTGAATTACATTATAAAATCACTGCATCTTCCTGATTATTTTTTGAATGAAAAGATTACTCTGGTCTAGCAGCACTTAAGAGAAGCAAGAGATGCTTTTTTTTTAAAAGGTCATTTTTGAAGTGTCACCTTCAAGATTTTGTTAAGTGTCTCTGCTACTGTCCATATTATAGGAGCTAATGACTTAGTTGGACTTGTTTTCTGTTCACTTCTGTTTTCTAATTGCTGTGTCTGAACTCTTGGTGAAAGACTTTACATTAAGAAGCTCAAGGGGCAAAAAAAAGTATGTTCACAAAAGAAAAATTGTGTGGTAGTGGTACACTTGTTCTGATTTCTCTTCACATCTATTATTTGAACTACACTGGTATCCAGATGCTGCAGCTGTTAAATAACTTTAATCCTTCATTGTCAGGGGGTCCATTTTATACCTCTGTTTTCAGGTGCTAATAACATGGTTGTCAGTTTTCTTCAGTAGGAAGCTCTAGTCTAAACCTTCCAATAATGATTTCAAATCACATATTTTTACAAACTTCTTTTACGAAAAGTAAGCAAGGAATTTTTACAGCACCTGCTTTTTAAAATTCACTTCGTACACAGTGATTTAAATAAATCATGGCAGTAATGCTCACCCCCAGAACTGGTCTGACAAAGAGATTTGTATCACCTAATTCAAAAAGGCTTTATATAGGCCTTGAAAATTTGGTTTGATACATGTGCAGTGACTACTATTCACAGACTTGTAATATGGTTCTGATGTGCAGTGTGCACCCTAGGTATGTATTTGCATTTGATGTATGCTTCTGATTTGGTGGGTATATAAAATCCTTAAATATATATGAATATATGTAGAAGATCAAGTATCTTCAAACAAAAGAGTAACTTTGGGGAAAAATCCGTGTGGAATGTGGTGTGGGAATATCTAGAAAGAAGGGAGCAGAATTTTGCAATTCCTTAAGTGTTTAAAACTTCCATAGAAGCAGTTAGAATATTGTCTGAAGTAAGGAGTTGCAGGATCAAGACAACATTTCCTGGTCGTTTCATCTTCCTCCCCTTCCCTAACAGTTAGTGTAGGGACTGTATCTCACTTAAAATGCTGGAAGGCAGAAAGTAAAAAAATCCAGCAGAAATGAACCATTTGGGGTTTTTTTTCTGGTATATCCTGATTTAAGAAAAATTCTATGACTAATTTTTGATGCTTTACCCAGTCTGAGACCTAACGGAGAGCTCTGGCTTCAGAAACATTTATCAGTTAGAAATTATTACTGGACACCCAGCAGTTGGGGTATTGAGGATTACTAATCACTTTGGAAAGTCACATCACTTACCAAGCTCTTCTTTTAGATTAGGTATAACTAACTGAGATAGTTCCAAACAACAAAAATGTGGGAATAATTCCAACACTTCAGAGTAATTTAACTTACTTTGTATATTGCAAAAGGTGTATATTGTTTAGTGTAACACATAAAAAAAAGATTGTGTAGAGCTTCTGGGGGAAAGAATAAAACTCTCTAAAGTAGATAGGTTTTTATAGTTGAATCTGTGGTGTAAAGCCCCCCGATTCAACTGCAATTAAAAGCAAGTCTTAAAACTTGGGTTTTTGACTATCATCTTGTAAATGCTGGTGCCCCACACCTGAGCTGAGGAGCAGGTGAGGGGGTGGCATTGCAGTTAGAGGGGCACATGTGCCTGCCAACAGATCTGCTGTTGCTCCCTACAACCCCGAAGGTTGCTGAGGAGAGCTGAGCGACGGCGCGGCTCCGTTTGTTCGGCTGGTTTACTTCGTGCACTTTGCAGCACTTTGTGTATAGTCAGTCTCACTGGTTCCCCAGGTGCAGACCAAGTCACTTGCTCCTGCTGTTTGGATGCTTGTTCCAATAACAGGGGGAGATGGGGAATAGATGGAGGGAAGTGGAATGCAATAGTGTGTATGCAAACCCATGCCATTTGCAAAACAGGTCTTGGACAGGCCTAGAAACTACTCATGACTTGCCCTTTAAAGGCTGGATTTCCAAAGGAAGGTCTCCATTTAGGAGAATCATCCTGATACCCTCCTTTTCTCATCCTGATTTTCAAAGTAACTGGAAAATGTACTTTATGTCTCCTTCCTTGAGGGAATAAATAGTGTTCCTCCATCAGTGCAATGTGGATGTGGAAAAAATTAGGATCAGTCGGTAGAATATTATGACAATGTTTGTCTCTAGGGATGACAGTCAGAGTCCGCATAGTTTGCTTTCTTGTTTGTTCCTCTTACTGTGTCCCACACAACTGAATTTGGATCAGTCTGTCAGAACTTAAATGATTCTACGGGGATAAAGTCCTTCTGCAAAAACATATTATAGACCTCGTTACCAGTGCATCATTTGTTAGTTAGAACAGATGAAAGTCCTTAATAGATACTAATCTGCTACTCAAGGTAGTCGTAGAAAAGGAAATCAAATCATAAAGCTGTAAGCCTTGTTTCGTTTTCCATTTTGTACTCGTTATATGGACTCTAAAATCTTGTACAGTACCTTATTCCTATCCTATATTCATTCCAAGGATGCTCCTCCCCCTAACTGGCATTAAACCACCGTGTTGCCAACGCAGTTGCTGGTTCCTGCCCATGTTTCACAGCCCTCCTGCTGCAGCCAGGGGATGGATGTGACTGATCCAAACGCATCACGTTACCGTTCCTGGGTGCAGGGCAGTTCTCACACAGGCACTGATCCTGTCCATGAGACAAACATCAGGGATTCTCAGTGTCCCAGGTGGATGCTTACCCTCCAGTATTCTTTTGAGAACTGGATCAAATCTGCCAGATAGGTCTCTTAAAATTTAAGATATGCTTACATGAAATACAGTTTTGTCTTGCTGCTGTGTGCTGTTTGTATGTTTGCAAAGATGCCTTGAGTTCCTTAAAAATGGTCTCCACAGCTGGCCTCATCTTTTGTTTTCTTTCTCTAAAGAATTAACACAAAGTTTCACAAGCTGAGCTCTTTAATGTAGAGTTTAATCCTTGCATTTTTTGAGTCCTGAACCTTGGTTTTTTCAGTCTCTCTTCACTCATGACTTGCTACAGTATCAAAGGGAAAGGACTGAGGGGACACACACTGTGTGTGGAAAGGGGGGGAGATACCTTGAAAAAACTGGAAGTGTTATTCTTGTTGCACATAAATTGGGTGGTGCTTTCACTGTCTTTTCCCTCCCACTGGTAATATCACGTGCATGTAAAACATGCTGCGTTAAAACTTTTTTAAATGGAAGTCATGGTGGCATAGTGCTCAAAGGGTTAACTGCAGTTTATTAACAGCTAATGTTTTTAGATTTGCAGTACACAACTGTTTAAATACTGTATTCCTTGTAAATGAAGTAAGAAAAAATGTTAAGGCTGGTGCCAATATTTTTGTTAATGAATTGTTCAGCGTTGTCTCTCACTACAGTCTGGTCAGAACTCTTTGTGTATAAGCTGGGCCTGAAGCCATTTTATAGCTTGTAGGCCTAATTGTGTAACTTTTCTTTCATAATGGTTTTGTTATAATATCTACTGTCATTTCTTTCATATAAATATGACATGTAAATTGTCATAATAAAAAAAATTGAAATAACTTGATGTACAAAGTATAATGTGTATTGCAAATACAAGTGCTTTTTTAATGGGCATTACACGTGCACATACCTCTTTTAGTTTTAGAACGAGCACTGAGTAATGGCTACTGTGTATTATTCCAGCCCATGGTGGGGCCACTGCCTGCCATGGGCATGGGCAGCTCCTGGTTTATGTTGGTTTTGTTATGGCAGCCCAACTGACAGAGCCTTTTCTTTCTTTGAGCAGCTCTGGCTGATGGTGGGGAAGACCTGATAGATTTGTTCTTGCAGTCACAATGGTTTTCTGTGTGTGTTCCATCTTCTGTATAATTTTCATATCTCACCTCATAGTGATGTTGCAGTCACTTGACAAAAACCAGTGTGCCTGCAGCCGGCACTGTACCCAGCTAGGCTGTTCCAGCAGACAGCCATGAGGTGCCCACGTGCTCCTCCTGACAGAGGAGCCAGGTTCATTTATTTAGGTTCAAATGTGTAAAACCTGGGAAAAATGGGGAAAAAAAGGGAAGTCTGCAGAGACGCACTGAAGAAGCAGATGTTCTGACACATGGCAGTGGCAATGGACATGGATGATATTTTGGGACTTTAACAGGAGAGAGTCAGGGAGAAAGAGATCGAAGAAGAGAGTGGCTTCTCAGTGTGAATTGCTGAAGCCTGTCAATCTTTATTTTGAATGTGTCTGTGGTTGCAGTCAAGCTGCTGTGTGTTCCTGTAGTGATGAGAAATTGCTGTGAAATCCATCCTCTTGCTCCAAATCCACTGCTGAAACTTTACACTTCCATTTTTAACGAATTCGGGGTATCTAAGTCTGAACTGGCCACCTTATGGCGGGCAGTGCTGTGGAGAGAAACAAGCTCCCCTGGATGGTGAGTCCTGCCTTCTGTCCTAAGCTGACTCTTAACCCTGTGAAGGTACCTGCTGCTCTTCATTGCCTCTGAACATGGCCCTGGTTCGCTAAATCACTGCTGGACATCTAGTGTTCAGACATCAGTGTGGGGCTGGATTCTAACTCACTTCTTAAAGCTCACTTCTTACAGCTGAAGAAAAGAGTTTTCAGATAGTGCCCTTCTGTTCCATTCAAGCTCAGAAGAAATGTCTGCCTTCACCGCTAAGCTTCTGTTAGGTGCAGCACTCAGTTCTCTGGTGTGAAGTGTCGGGATTGTGTAAACAAGGAAGATGTGGATTCCTCCCTCCTCTTTTAATGCCTCATCCTCAAAACCAACTTCCTGCCTGGGCTTAAACCATCCATTTTCCCATTTTCTTTTGGAAGAGTGGTATGCTACAGAAGAAAGACTCGCATTTGCATGCAGGAAGAGAAATGGACTCTGTACTGCTCCACTGCAGTGGTTTCAAGCTGCAGTAACTCAACCCCAACCACTCAGAAATCTTAATTTATAATTGCCCTAAGTTGTTGTGTGATTTGGAGTTTACAAAGGTGGTGAGAACTCTCTGTGGCTAATATGGCAGCCACATTAGGTGAGAGGGGGTGGACATGAACAAGAGCATTGCTTTATACCCACTAAGTGTAGTGAATGGTGTTTCCATGTATTTGGATCTCTTCCCACCAGCTGTCACAGTCTGATCAGTGTTCATGGATGAACTGTAAATTTTTGTTTCCACTTGACCACTTGTCTTGGTGTGGCAAACTTGAAGATGGTTGAGAAATTCCCCTTTCCTGATCTCCTGTTGCCTCTGTTGTGTTTTTCCAAGCTATTCCAGTGGTGTTTAAATATCACTTCATAGTGGAATTTCCTTTCATTTTGGTCTAGGTAATTATTTGTATGAGTAACAATTATTTCCTTAATTAGAATCCAAAATGGGAAGGCATGGTTGAGCAGCTTTCCAAAGCATGGTCAATAGCTCAGCCTAAGAGAACCATGTTATGTTTGCTCTTTGCTGTCCAAGATTGTAGCTAAGAAAGTCCAGAGAAAGGAAAGATGGGGACCTAAACTTGTAATAATTGGTTCATGTTTGTGAGAACCTGCGTTTGCACACAGGTAGGTAAATGACTCCTAAAAAGTAAATTTAAACTGATAGAAGGGAAGATTAACATCCATGACAAGCTAACAACTTGCATGGGCTCTTGGTAT
The DNA here is from genome assembly GCA_013397865.1 of Struthidea cinerea. Lineage (NCBI taxonomy): Eukaryota > Metazoa > Chordata > Aves > Passeriformes > Corcoracidae > Struthidea > Struthidea cinerea. Next base: position 132,407 of record VZTI01006023.1, read on the forward strand.
GTTGCTATGGCAGGAGCATTTGTCATCCTGACAAGTCAGGGAGCAGGGATGTTTGCAGTGATGCTGTCTCACTGATGGCGTTACCAGGAGCGTGCCTGGACAGAGATCAGTGCGTCAGTAATCCCTGTTTCTCACTGCAGCAGCAAGAGGAATGCTGTAAATCTGGGGAAAGACGCAGGGCCAGTGCTCCTGAGGGGGTGGCAGCCTTCCCATCCCTGCAATGTGCTGTCCTGAGACACCCCCAGCTCACCAGGTACTGCAGTAGTGTTGGGCTCCTGACCCCAACTTCATCACTGCTGAGGGAAATCAACTGGATACCCTTTAAGCAATTCAGGTACTTGTGATTTTCTTTTTCTCCTCGGTGTATATTTATGAGACACTTGGGTGCTGGTCACCCACCAAAAATTCCCTTTCCAGCATCCAATAATGGTAATTGAAAAGCCGCTGTGTTTGTCTTTCCCTCTGTCACCTGTCCAACAGAGACTTGCAGGCTAAAATAGATATGGCAGAGAAGAAGCAGCATTTGGACAATGCTCTCAAGTACATGGTGTGATTCTTGTGGTGTCCTGTGCAGGGCTGAGAGATGGACTCGATCATCATTGTGGGTCTCTTCCTGTTCAGGCTATTCAATGGTTCTCTGACTGCTCTTGGTACTGTCCATTATAGAAACAGAATGGTTTGGGTTGGAAGGGACATTAAAGACCTGTTCCAAACATCTAGTTCCAAACCCCCTGCCATGGACTGGGACACCTTCCACTAGACCAGGATGGTCAGAGCCCCATCCAACCTGGCCTTGAACACTTCTAGGGATGGGGCATCCACAGCTTCTCTTGGCAGCCTGTTCCAGTGCCTAACCACCCTCACAAGGAAGAATTCCTTCCCAATATCTAATCTCACCCTGCTCTCTGTCAGTTTGAAGCCTTTTCCCCTTATTCTATCCCTTCATGTCCTTGTCTAAAGTCCCTGTCCAGCTCTCCTGTATCCCCCTTTAGGTACTGGAAGGGGCTATAAGGTCTCCCCGGAGCCTTCTCTTCGGAGAACAGCTCTCAGCCTGTCCCCACAGCAGAGGTGCTCCAGCCCTCAGTGATCACCTCAGCACTCCCTTTTGCTCCCCTTTTCCAGACAAAGACGACTTAACTCCGACCCCGCCCGCAGCACCCGTGGCACCACGGCCCCGCGGAAGGGCAGCGCGGCGGTGACATCGCGTCCCGGGGCGGAATTGCCTCACAGAGCGGCGCGTTCCGCTTCCGGCGGCCGCGATGGTGGAGCAGGGAGGCGGCGGCGGCGCCATGAGCTTCCTCAAGCGCTTCCCGCCGCCGGCCGACGGCGTCCGGCACCAGCAGCCGGACACGGAGGCGCTGCTGGCGGGGCGCAGCCTGGGCGCCGGCACCCTCTACATCGCCGAGAGGTGCGGGGGACACGCGGGGCTGGCACCCCTCGGGGGGCTGCCCGGGACGGCCCTGAGGGGCCCGGGATGGGGGGTTCGGATGGAGGGGCCGTGATGTGGGGGAGGCCCTCAGGGGCCGTGAGGCTCTGCGGGGTGTCCCGCTGCTCCTGCTCGTTTTAAAGCGGGCAAGAGGGAGCAGCACGGCCATGGACCCGGCTGGCTGGGGCATTCAGGGCCGGGGTGGATGGGACTTGGAGCAGCCTGGTCTAGTGGGAGGTGTTGCTGCCCACGGCAGGGGCCTGGAACGAGATAGCTGTAAGGATCCTTCCCACCCAAACCATTCTGTAAAACTCAGCGTGGTGGAGAAATGTGCACTTGCAGCCCAGAAAGCCAATTTTATCCTGGGCCACAGCAAAAGCAGCGTGGCTAGCTCGGCGTGGGAGGGGATTCTGCCCCTTTGCTTTTGTGAGACCCCACCTGGAGTGCTGCACCCAGCTCTGGGGTCCCCAGCATAAGAAGGACCTGGAACTCTTGGAGCAAGTCCAGCGGACACCGTAAAGTTGATAAGGGGAGTGGAGCACCTCTGCTATGAAGACAGGGTGAGAAAGTTGGGGTTGTTTAGCCTGGAGAAGAGAGGGTTGTGTGGAGACCTCATGGCAACCTCCCAGTATCAGAAGGGGCGTGCAGGGAAGCCAGAGAGGGACTCTTTGACAGGAACTGTGGTGATAGGACAGGGGGAAATGGCTTCAAACTGAAAAAGAGCATTAGATTAGATATTAGGAAGAAATTATTTGCTGTAGATGGGGTGAAACACTGGCACCGGTTGCCCAGAGAAGCTGTGGATGTCCCTTCCCTGGAAGTGTTCAAGGCCAGGTTGGATGGGGCTCTGAGCATCCTGGTGTAGTGGAAGGTGTCCCTGCCCAAGGCAGGGGATTGGAACTAGATGGTCTTTGAGGTCTTTTCCAACCCAAACCATTTCATCATTAAAACCACAGCAGCTTTCCCCTTGTGACTGGGAAGGAGATGGGACTGTTTGGTTTCTGCTCTTAATAACTACTGTGGTTCTGTGACATCTTTCATGTTGCATTAATCACATGGAGACTGTATGTTCTTACTAGGCAGAAATCAGTCTGGTTATACTGGAAGATGTTTTCTGAGCTCTTTATGGTCTCCTTTCAATCCTTCCTGCATTGTATAGCTCAGGGAGACAGCTTGATGATTAAAACAATGTCATTTTCTTTAACCGTGGAAAAGTACTCATAATATATTCCGCAGTTGACAAGCATTGTTGGAACAAAAACATCATTTAAAATGTGCACTGAGGAGTGAATTGTCTTTTAAAAAACTCAGGCTAGGAAACTTTTGTGAAATGGCCAGTATTGTTGGAGGAGCTTTTGCCCTGCCTGAGCTTGTTAGTGATGTGTTGGAGAAGAATCTGTCTGGAATTTTGTTTACTGTTTGATTTTGTTTGGTTGCAGCTACCAGGACTTCTGTTTGTGGGGTATCTGCTCTGAGGACGTGTAATGTTGAGTTTCCTTGTAAGCTGCTTTCAGTAGACTTCTGTGTGAGGCACCTACAGGGCTGCCAGCTTCCCTTCCACATGTTTCACCAGAGTCAGTTGCTGGGAATGAACAGAAATCGCCAGTGTTTGCAGGAGTGCCGTGGGAGAACGGAGCACCCAGGAGCACAGTGTGGCTCTTGATGCATGTACTGACTCTCCACCAGCAGCTGTAAACATTGAGGACTGGCCAGTCGAGGCTAGGAGATAAATTCCTTGCTCCCACTGCACTAGCTCTTGCTCTCAGCCAGATTTTCCGAGGCAAGGAGTCTTCTGTGACCTTTCCATTGGTTTTGTCCCACCACAAAAGCTTGTGAATGCTGAGTTTTGCACATGGTGGAGGTCTTGCTTTCCAGCCCTCAGTATTTCTGTTCACTGTGTGACATCATTGATCACAGGCACCCAAATCTTGTTCGAGTTTGATTTCTCAGTGGCCAGAAAGATGTTGATTGTTCTGATATGAAGGAGGCAGTGGCCTGGTGGTGACAACCTGTGCTGTCTCTTGCTGTGGTTAGCGATGAAAGTGGGGGAAGCAGAGGCTATAGCGCATAAATTGTGAGTGGAGGAATAACCTGGCTCTGCTGATCATAGAACTGGCTGTTTTTCTACATACAGGCTATACCCACATCAGGTCTATAATCCTCTAGGAATTATGATACTGACTTGCCTTTCAATGTTCTCTTTGTCTTGAAAAACCACATTGAATAGTTTGAGTTATAAATCACACTCTGGAGCCTCTGTAGTTATCTTTGGTATGATAGATATCTACAGGGAGGAGAAAATGAAGAGGTAGGGAGGGAAATTCAGCATTTAGGGCAAATGTGATAAATCTGTGATGTGTTTAGGGTTCTTAGCTTCACATCGTCTAAGCAAAAGTGTCTTTTACCTCAGCCATCAGTTAATGCTGTTGTAAAGACCTGTTCAGGCAGGTCCAGGACCATATGCTGGGAGAGTGGGCTAAGTGCCTTGTCTCTGGGGTTGGTTTTCTGCAGGCTCGAGTCAGGCACTCTGGATTCCTCTGTTAGTTTCTAACTTGTGTCTTCTTTTTTTCCTCCCTTGTTAGTCGCCTGTCTTGGCTGGAAAACTCTGGAGTTGGCTTCTCCTTGGATTATCCCACCATTAGTTTACATGCCGTCTCCAGGGACCTGAGCGCCTACCCTAGGGAGCACTTGTACGTCATGGTGAATGCCAAGTTCGAAGGTATGCCTGGAGTGTTGCTTGCTGCTCCCACGCAGCCCTGAGTGACAGGGTTTCCTCCTCAGAAGGAGTAAATGGTGATTTTAAGTAATTTAAGTAATTGCTTGTATTTTCTTTTTTATTTTCCTGAAGGATGGTTATTTTAGAAGCACAGCTTTGCATGTATTTAGAGTCACTTCTTTACAGTTGTGCTCTCAGCTTGTGGCTGTGTACACTGAAGCTGCTGAGAATCAGTTCTCTGCCCTCTTACACTGTTTTAAACAATTTAGTTCCTCTGCCAGTCTCCCTGTGATTCCATCTTGAGTATGGTTTTTTCTTTATTGAATTTATGTTAATGTTGCTGCCCTCTCCAGGCTTGATGAATTCCTGCTGTTTCACAGCCTGGAAACTTTTCATTCATTTTCTCCCACAACTTGGTTAAAAACAACAAGAAAAGGCAATAGGTCATGTTACCAGGAGTTAATGGAACTTTGTAGATTGCCCACAAAACCCCCCTTTTTGACCATTCTTGCTTTGATATAGAGAAAGCAAGCTTTCTGTTTCATTGTTTGTATGAAGACTGTATTTTTTAATATATATATATACACACTGTATATTTTATATATATTTATCTTTGTCTTCTGGCAGAGCTGTTAAGTGTATCAAAAACTGCCATCTCAATTGAAGATTAACGAGGGTTAGGTCTTTAGCAGGTCTCCTTTTCCCCTTCATGCCTATTGGTCATCATAGCTAAAGGCTAAAATCTGGCATTTAGGTTTTTTTTTTAATGTGTCCAGAAAATAATGACAAGACTCTGAGGAGGTGGAGACGCTTTTAAGCTATTAATGTTCTTCATTATTTCCTTCTCATATTTTACTAGTGTTCTCTGACTGTCTGTCACTACAAATAAGAGGACATTTGCATACACCTCTTGGTTCTTCTTCCTCATTTTCCTTTAACTGTGGTTATTTTGAAGTTAACAGAGCCTCATCTGAAGAAAGACACTGTTTCTAGCTTTTAATTCAATTTGAATTAAAAATTTGAAAATACAGATATCCCGTGAAAGCCCTTTTCTAGAAATCCTTAATAGACTGATTTTTGTGGGTATTTTTTTGTGGGTACCCCTTGTTTTATATTAACTCTGCCTGCAGTAAATCTTCCACAGCAAGTAGCTTTTACTTTTCAAAGTTTAGCCCTGGCCTGCAATTTTAACTGCTGAATAGTGTTAAACCTTTCCACTTAGTTGGCTGCAGGAGCCTTCATTCTCAGTTGTGCACGGTACATTTTGTTCTTCGTCTGAAAGTTTTGCGTGTGCTCTCTGTGTGTTTGTGCCTTGTCGTCACCCCTTGTTTTAGAAAAAGGCACTCAGAGGTTGACTGCATTGAAAATAAAGAGCTGGACTCAGCAGTAACAAGCTGTGCCTGCGGGTGTCAGTTGGAAAAGGACTGGGTAGCTTCCTTGCACACTTCATTTTTGGGGCAGCTGGCTGGCAGCTTCTTGGAATCTTCATATTCTTGGTGGTGCCAGTTTTGTATGTGATAAAAACCACTCTCTGTGGAACAGCCTCTTCTCCTGTTGAAAATTATTGTGCACTTTTGAGGCTGTCAATGCAGTGTCCCCAGCCCCGAAGTGATGAACTGCAGCCATTTTTGTGGGGTTTTTATTCACAGACAGTAAAATACCACAGTGATGCTTATTTATTCATGTACATGGCCTACAGAAGTCGGGAAGCACCACAGTTGTCACCGGCTCTGGGTGCACTTTGTACTTCTCACATCTTGCTGGCTTACTAGGAATGTTGGAAATGGAGCAGAGGTCCTCTGCACGTCAGAGGCCCCTGTGAGGGGCCACTCTGGAAGCTAGCTGATTTCGTGACAGTGATGTTAAGGATCCATAAAAAAAATCCATGTGATTTAAAAAATGGTAACAATTGTGAATTGGGGCGTTTTGAGCGCAGTTGTTTTTAATAAGAATCAGGCAATTTTCCTGAAATATATGAATACTTTGTGTGACCAGTACAGAAATCTTAAGTCCTAAAGTTATAAACAGAGAAGTTTTCCTGTGTGTTCCAAGTGGTTTTCAGGTGCTGTGAGAGGGCCTTATATATCCATGCAGGTCTGAGAGTCTCATGGGGTTTTCTGGGAGAACGGAGTGGAGGTTTTGTGCCTCTCTCAGGTTGTTTCTGACTTGATTATGAGTGTGTTCCTGAAAGAATAAACGAATGGCTTGGCTTTTGGTTTGTTGGGTTTGTTTTGGTTTTTTTTTTTTTTTTCCCCAAATAAACATATTTCTTCTAAATCTTTCAATTTCCTAAAGAGGAGACAAAAGAGGCTCCCATGACTGAAGGGGAGGAGGATGACAGCGATGATGACGTTGAACCGATTGCGGAATTCAGATTCGTGCCTAGCGACAAATCAGCCTGTAAGTGAGGAGGGAAACTGTGTTTTACTTTCAAGTCCTGGCTATATGTGGGAGACACTGGGGTGTAGAGATGTAAATACCAGGATCCTTCAGTGTCTTTCTCTAATGACTTGATTCCTGTGTGCTGGAATGAACAGTTGTATCTAGCTTGAAGATGGACTATTTCAGGCATCTGCTTCTCAAGTAAAATCCTAATGCTTTCAAATAGAAACTGTTGAGTATAAATACACAACGTGGATGATCTCACTTATACACATTTGAAGAGAGCATGTATGGGAAGTGACTTTTTGATTACAAATTCAGTGATATTTGAGTCAGTGACAATTTCATTAGAAACATGCTAATGCCCTGACACTACCACTGGAAAGCTGTCATATCCTGTCCAGTGTGGAGCTTAGGGTTGGATTCAGGTTTTAGGAATCTGATAGATGAGATGCTGCAAGGATTCCTGCAGTGGGTAACCACAGACAGAATTGTCCAGAGATAAACCTTTATCATCAATGAAATAATGCAAGAGTGCTGTTAAGAGGCTAAAGCACCAGGCTGGATCTCTGAAACCTGATTTGTTTCTTACATGGCTTCTGGCTTGTTGATGATGTTTTCAAATACGAATTCAGTTGTGGTTCTGCTAAAGGAGTATTCTGAATCCCTTTGATCACTTGGAGCAGGGCTTCTTGCCTGTTGCTTTGGGGTGTTGGTGAAGGTTTGTGTTCAATTGTGTTCCTGCAGTGGAAGCCATGTTCTCAGCGATGTGTGAGTGCCAGGCCCTGCACCCAGACCCGGACGATGAGGACTCAGACAACGATTACGAAGGGGACGAGTACGACGTTGAGGCCCGCGGTTGGTAACAGTTGCTTCTTTTGAAATACCTGCCAGCACTTGGATACCTGGTATCTGTCATAATTGTTTATTCATCTTGCCTAAACATCCCTTTTGTCACAGGCACTGTATAGAAATTCATAAATCTGCAGAAAACCTGTAGTTTAGCTGTCACAAAGCACAGGAATTTAGCAAAAGCATTGTTCTGGCTCTCCAAAGCCCACAGACACAAAGAGCAGCCTTTCCTGTTCCCAGTGGCTGTGCTAGCCCAGGTTCAGTGCCCGTGCTGCTGTGTGGTCAGTTCACATCACTGTGTGTATTCTGTACCTGATGTAAGCAGCTTTTTAATGAGTCAGTTCATCTGAGCATAACCTGCCCAGCTGCTCCCATATTCCTCAACCTCTGCATGTTTCTGGCTCCTAAACTTAGGTCTGACAAACATAAACTTGTTTTTGCAGAGCTAGAACAAGGTGACATCCCGAGCTTTTACACATACGAAGAGGGGTTGTCACATTTAACTGCAGAAGGCCAGGCCACGCTGGAGAGGTTAGAAGGCATGTTAGCCCAGTCTGTCAGCACCCAGTACAACATGGCTGGAGTGAGAACAGAGGACTCCGTAAGGGAGTTTGAAGGTAAGACATGCTTTTGTTTTACTGAAGAATATGTCTTCATCAATGACACAGCCAGTGCGATCAAGTGCACCCTCAGCAAGTTTGCAGACACCAAGCTGAGGGGTGCGGTTGACACTCCTGAAGGATGAGATGCCATCCAGAGGGTCCTGGACAAACTTGAGGAGTGGTTCTGTGGGAACCTCATGAGGTTCAACAAGGCCAAGTGCAACGTGCTGCACCTGGGTTTGGGCAACTCCCAGTCTCAACAGAGGCTGGGAAATGAGGGGATTAAGAGGAGCCCTGCCAAAAAGGACTTGGAGGTGCTGGTGGATGAAAAGTTGGACATAACCTGGCAGTGTGCACTCGCAGCCCAGAACACCAGTCATGTCCTAGGCTGTATCCAAAGCAGCGTGGCCAGCAGGGCGAGGGAGGGGAATCTGCCTGTCTGCTCCACTCTGGTGAGCCCCCACCTGGAGTGCTGCATCCAGCTCTGAGGTCCTCAGCATAACCGGATATGGACCTACTGGAGTGAGTCCAGAGGAGGTCATGAGGATGATCAGGAGTCTGGAGCACCTCTGCTATGGAAGCAGGCTGAGAGAGTTGGGGTTGTTCAGCCTGGAAAAGAGAAGGCTCTGGGGAGACCTTACTGAGGCCTTTCAGTACTTAAAGATGGGGACAGACTTTTTTGTAAGGCCTGTTGCTGTAGGACAAGGGGGAATGGCTTCAAACAAAAGGAGCGGAGATTCAGATGATAAAAGGAGAGATTTTTTTACCATGGGGGTGGTGAGCCATTTGCCCAGAGAAGCTGTGGATGCCCCATCCCTGAAAGTGTTCAAGACACAGGCTGGATGGGGCTTTGAGCAGCCTGGTTTAGTGGGAGGTGTCCCTGCCCATGGCTGCAAGGTCCTTTCCAACCCAAACTATTCTATGGTATGAAAGTGGTGGTTCTCCCATCCGGCTGATCCGTAAACACCAGGATTGAGCAAGTGCAATGCTGTGGGTGATACCTTCTGCAAAAGGTGAGGGATCACCCACAGGCCTGTGGCCCTGTGGGCAGCATGTTGCCTGCTGTGGATTGAGGGCTGCTCTGTTGAAGAGTGAGCACTTCAGTGTTAAGAACACTTGATTCTTCCTGGTATGATTTCCTGTAAGAGTGGTAAAGTGAAGTTGTTTTAGGAAAAAAAAAAATTAAACTTGTCAGTCTACACTGGGATTAGGAAGCAGTTTCTACTCTAAACAAGTTGTAGATTTATTTGGGTTTTGGTTTTAGGTTTTTTTTTTTTTCTAATACCCTAAATTATACATTAACAATTCTCTTAACAGAGTTCAGGGTGAATTCTGAATCATTCAAACACACTGAAACAGATTTATTAAAAAAATCTATTTTCCTGAAGGATGCTGTCTCTTAATTCTATTGATTATTCAAATGTGTGTATTTAAGGAGTAAAATTTCTTTTTTGCTGGGGGAAAAACACCTGATTTCTCAGACTCTGTCTTTTCTGTGTGCTGTTTTCACTAGAGCAATATATTATCTTGGAGAAGAACAGGGAAGTAGTTTAGTAGCATTGCTTCTTTTATATATAAATTGCAGTGCTTTTTATATGCCCTCATGTTTTTGAAAGATGGAAAATGATGCAGCAGTTGTGGATTTCTACAGAATAATAACTAATTTGTTCTCATCCACAGGGAGGGGCTTTTAATCTTACTTGTTTTGTCAGTTGTTTTAAGGTTCTCTTTGTTCTGCAATTTTGAATAAATTTATGTAATGTAAAGACAACCATACGTGATATGTTCCCGTTTCAGCAGTGCCCTTTGTTTGAAATTTTAGTCACATTTCTGAATCCCAGAATTCCAGAAATGAATATAAATTGAACAGCAAGTATGTCACATGCCTCAGAGTCATCTTCATCAGTATTGTTTACTTTCCTAATCTTATTTGCTACAGTACTGCTGCTGGGTTTGCTGCAATTATGAGTATCTCCAGGGCTGCTCAGTTTCAGAGTTATATTATATTTTGACATTGTAGCATAGGGCAGTTGTTCTTTCTTTTCAGTGATTGTTTCAGAATAGGATACAGCCTCTTTATGCTAGAATAAAGTTATTCAAAGGAATTATGCCATTTGTTACACCAAAACTTCATTTAAAACATGAAATAGTTAAAATCCAGTGTTTAAGTGTTTTAATAAGACAGGGTGAGATGAGGTTGTAGGAAGTGGTGACATCTTTAAGGTTGACTGACCGACAGTGCTGGAGCAAACCCAGTAACTTGCGAGCTCATCAGTGTTTCCTTAGGCTGCTTTCAGAAGTTCAGTGAAGGGGTTTTCTGTCCTGGCCACCTCTTGTCAGCAGAGGGCATCCGCTCTCTTTCCCGTGAAAACGTCATCCCTCATCTGCTTGTTTACGGAGCACTGGCTGTTTTTTTCAGATGGGATGGAGGTGGACATAGCACCGGTAGTTGCTGGGCAGTTTGAAGATGCTGAAGTCGATCACTGAGGAGGACAGGTGCAGCTGTAAGTTATTCTGACTTCTCACATCAATGCTTTTCAGTCCTGCAGAGCCTTCCCTCTCTGTAATTTGTGTAATGTACATGATCCTACAGGAAGTGTCTCACAATACTGGGATGATGGTGATACAGAAGAAGGAAAAGGGAGCTGTAGTTATCACAAATGTAGAAAGATATTTACCGATCTGGGCCAAAATGCCTATTGGCATAAACCATTACCCTGCAGAGGCAACCTGCATGGATGTGCCTGTCTGGAAGACAGGTCAGCCTTCTAGTTGATTTAAGAATTGTCTGATCTCAAAGGCTTTTAGATGCTGATATATGAATGCTGGAGCTATCCCTGGGAAGTTACTGTCTTCAGTGTCTGTTGTTTTGCCGTTAGTGTGCAGGATTTCCCAGGCTGTTCAAGGGGGCAGGACACTTGCCAGCACTGCAAGTCCGTCTCTTCCTTCACTATAAGCAGAGCAGGAACAGTTCCTGGTAAAGTTACTGAGTTGTCCGGATGGGATTTCTGTCAGGACTGCACAGCTTAGAGCTTTCCATCACCTGTGCTGCTTTCCTCTTCTTAGTAGCATTACAAGCTGTGCCAGTGTTTCCTCGCTGGTGCTGGGGGGGAGAGGAAGAGCAGCTTTTTCTGGGACTGTCTGTAGAGCTGCACCGGCACAGTGGGGTTGTGATCCCACTCTTGCTTCAGCAGTGCTCACTAGTGCTCAGTCTGTGCGTGCTGCTCAGGTGGTGCTGTGTTGTCCCAGTTGTTCTGCCTGTCTCAGAAGGGAGACTGATAGCTCTTACCTTAAAGTGACCGTCCGACTATCCCACTTGAAATGCCGGAGAGAGCAGCTGTGGAGCAGACAGCCAAAAGCTCAGGGAAGGAAGGAGGAAAGGGACACAAAAAGGAGTGTGACACACTGAAAGAAAAGTGGGAAGTAGTTGATTAGGGATTACAGTGTCACTAGGAAAGAGGCTGCAGTCCCCGGGGAGGGCTGTTGTGGAGGGGTGCTGCACAGCTGTGTTCCTCCTCTGTTGCTTATTTTACTTTGCTGCTGCAGTTCTGAAAGTCTCAGAGTATCCTTGTGTTCTCTTACTGACCTCCACCACTGCCACCGCTCCTGAATTGGTATTTATTGTCTGGTGTAATAGCTGAGACTTCTGCAGTCACATTTCTACCTTGGGAAGGACTTTGCAGAGCAGAGAGGAGTTCTTGGAAAAAAAAAATCTAGATACTGGTTCTCCTCCCATTGGATGGTCCTCCAGTTTGGTAAGGGCACGCTTAAAAATTAAAGAAAAGTCTTTAGCTGTAGATCAAGTGCCTCCTAGTGAGTGAATGGAAATTTAGGCTCTGATAACTCCATCTCTAAGACTACTTTGGTCCATGGTTTATTAAAAAGAAAAATCATGCTTTTGAAAATTTCAAATTTGACTGCTTTATTTATTATCCTGGTTGAATGTGAGCTGGATTAAGGACAGTTCGTAGCTGATAGCAGATCTCTAAGAAGCCTGAAAGTGCTGGTGGAAGTGTTGTAGACTGTTCTTCTAGCAAAGCACAAAATCCACCCAGTAAGAAGTAGTTTTGGTCAGTGGAATTTTTCCTGCTACTTACTCTCTGCCTTCCATGGTACGGCATGTGGCTGTGGGAGATGAATGCTGTGAGAGGTGACCGGAGAGGATTTCCTCCTGTTTCTGCTTATGCTGCTCAGAGCCAAGGGGCTGATCCCTGTCAGAGCAGATCAAGTGCCCTGCACCTGCAGTGTCAGGTGCTGCAGTGACATCACTCCAGGTAGCAGTTTGGGATGGCCCTTTTTAGAGTAACTGTCAGCTGCAGTGTGTGGATGTAATTTAAGGAAGTTCAGGAATCTAGGATCTAAGGCAGCAATAAGGAACTGAAGGTAGAAAGTGACAAGGACAGCTCTTGGAGGTCTGTACTAATCACCCTGCTCAGAGGGTGGCTTGGCTCTGTACTCAGTAAGTAGGGGTGGAGAAGGGAGCATGCTGTGATCTTGTGGGTGCTCCATGGAGCAGCTTGGCCCTTTTGACCTCCTGAACTGCAAAATCATCTACAGGAACATCTTGTCGGTGATCCCTTAGAGAGCAGTGTGCTGCCCTGCCTCCAAATCAACGCCCTTGTGTGGTGCTCACGTTGCATACCACCCAAATGAGATGTAGCAGTCTCCTGCTGAAGCTCCTGGAAGACTTACTGATAGTTGGTGCAGGACATTTCCACTGTTCCTGCAATGAGTGGTGTTTTGTCTGTGCCAGCACGAGGCTGCAGCAATGGTTCTGAAGCAACTGGTGTGTCCACGTGTGGGTGCAGCGGGGTCTGCCAGGGCACCCTGGTGCCTGCTGTAAGCACATGCTGTCCTTAGCTGACCTGAGTTAGGGCTCCTGCCAAAGGCAAAGTTGCTCAGCCCTTCTGAAAATTTGTGGGCTTGTAGTAAAGCACTGTCCTCTGACTGCGAACAACAGATAGCTGCTACTCTGTGAAGGTTAACAACCTTTTATTTTAATGCCAATTATGTAAACTTGGGTGTCTTGTGTCTTTCAGATTCCTCTTGCGGCACTTCCAGAATAAGCTGTAAAACCGAAGGCATTGCAGTGACTATCGGGAGTTAACCTTTCTTTTAATGACCTAAGTTTAGACATCTAGGTCTATAAATGCTTGTAGAGATGTTTAAAACAGGGTTTGACATTTGTGACCACTATGGGGTTATTTAAAAAAAACAAAATAAACAAAAACAATAAAACCTCTTGCATCTAACACTTGAATGGGGCTAATCAGGGGTCATTTCATAGAATCACAGAATGATTTGGGTTGGAGCAGACCTTAAAGATCATCTGGTTCCAACCCCACCTGCCATGGGCAGGGATGCCATTCAGTACATCAGGTTGCTCAGGACCCCATCCCAACCTGGCTGTGAACACTTCCAGGGATGCGGCAGCCGCAGTCTCTCTGAGCAAACCTCTCTGGCCTTTTAAAGAAGCCTTTGTATGAATTCTAGGACTTCAGAAATAAAACTAAGTAGAACAGAATTTTAGATTGTCCTAGAATTTTCCATATTTTTTTACCTGTCATTGACTCTGTGGAGTAGAATGGAAATAGAAATGTTATGACTAAAAGGAAATACGATTGGCCAATGATTAAAAGAAAAGCTAAATTAAAAGCCCCTCAAGTAACTGGCTTTATCATTTCAGTGCTATCCCTTTCATTTCTCTGAGAGCTGAGCTAGGGTGGTAGAGGAGATGGAATAAAGTCAGTAAGGTCTGGACAAAGAGAACTGTTCTGTGTCTTTGTATTAAATGTTAACATTGTTAAATAAACTAAGATTTTTGTATCTCACAACCAGCTCTGTGTTGCAGTTCTCCCTCCTTTACTTCAGCAGGCAGCCCTTGAGTTTCAGAACTCTCTTCTGTAACAAAAAAATCTTCAGTGAAGCCGAAGCCATTTTCATCATTTACCTGGATGTGAGGATAAAAGGGCAGGGCATTTGCAGAGTGTGCCTGTGATAGTTAGTCAGGCACATCCCAAACTTAGGAATCCAGCTTTAGATTGCCAAGATCTTGGTCCTGCTGGAGCTTTTCCTGTTTCATCTCTCTTCGGGGTGGTGATTTTGCCATTGGGAAATGTCAGCAAATTCAGGTTGTTCCTCTCTCCCCCCAGTACTGAAATGAAAGTCTGGACCAAACTTCCTCCATTTTCTTTCACTTTGAAGTTGACCTGTGATTTTTTTTTTTGGGGGGGGGTGAGGGGGTGAGTTATTGCTGTGTTGGTATATGAACAGTTTTCTTTACTGGCCCTACACCACTTACACATTAGGATGTGATTTGGTTCCAAGGTATGTGATAATTATAACCACTCTTTGTTGAATATTCGTTAGGAATGCCAGTCAAATTAGGGATGGCTTAGTAGTGCTGTGAACCACTGACGTAGCTGAATAAATGAGGTATTCAGCACGTTATGCAACAAGACATTCCACAAGAATGTCTTTACCGGCCCCTTTGTATACATACAAACATATTCATGTGTGTGCATGTTTTTGTTAGGGATTCAGAGTAACAAAGGAGGATACAGAGTGATGCTTTGATTTTTGCACTGGTGTTTGGAGAATCTTGGCATGGTGAGATTTTGGGACAGGTAAAAAAACTCTTACTGGCACCATAATTGAGGCAAAAGGCTCATTGAATTCTAAGTCACCATTCACTGTTAACAGCAGACTGGTGGGATTTTCTTAGTGTGTGTAAATCTGAGTTGGAATGTGGTGTTTCTGTTGTTTTCCACATTAAACTGCAGCCTGTTACATGCCCTGGCAGATGGGCAGAGTTAGCTACAGGGCAGCTGGACTGCTCACAGCTCCTCTTGGCACTCCTGCTAGGAAGGAGAATTCGTGTTGTACTCATGTGGCGTTCCAGGAGCAGACATCTTGTGATGCTTCCAGTCAAATCAATGGAGCAAGATTGAGGTGAGGTGGAAACAAACGTGGATGAACCTGGAGGTAGCATTGAGAAGTGTCTTGTGTGGATTGACAAGTTTTATTTTCAATAAAACTTTGTATTTAGGCTGTGTGTAAGTGTTCTGGACTTTACAAGCTTTCTTTACCTCAAATGTAAAATACTCCTTTTTGCCTGCACTACCAAAACCAGTTAAATTCTTCAGTTCCTGGCTCAAGTTTATTTTTCTTTATTTCTGCTACTTTTATTGGGTTTTTTTCTTTTGTTTTGCATTAATTTAGTCAATTTAAGGCCTGTCTAATTCTTAGTGATTTGTATTTTAATTTTGTATTCTAGTGCCTATAAATACAGCAACTACTTGTTATCACCCAGATTGGTACCAATTTCTTTTAAACTATATGTTGTGCCAAAATAAACAAGGCAGACATGGGGAAGTCAGATCTGATCTGACCTCTTTACTTTATGGACTTTGCTTTTGCAGGCCGTCAGAAATGATGCGGAAGTAGGGCCTCTAATCTAAAAAATCTTGGCTGCCTGTAGGTTTGTATATCTGCTTTCTCTTTTCTTTGTCTATTTTTATGCTCTCTGAGGTTTATTTTTGAGACCTTTATCCTGTGGGCTGCATGGGCTTAGAGGAGACATCAAATCATGTAGATTTTGAAAGACTTGTTTCCATAAGAAATGAGATGAAAAAGTGGGGGGGAAAATTATTAGGTATGGATCACTTTAAAAATAGGTAAAAGAGATAAAAAGCAGTAAAGCAAGAAAGGGAAGGTAGAAACCCCCAAAAGGATCTGTTTTAGAAGCAGAACAAGGTATAAAAATACTTATTTTTTCAGAGGATCACATCTTTTCAGGCTCAGTGTGCTGGTGTGTGGTCCTCGCCATGGAGAGTTTTAACAAGTTTCCTTTGGTAGAACTACTCACACTAGGGTCAAAGAGCTGCTGAATGATAACCCAGAAGTTCTAGTTCTCTTCAGTGTATTAGCAGGCTAATTTTTTTTTGTTATTAATTACTGAATACAGGGTCATGGATAGGACTCTTGTATGTGAAGCACGTTCATACAACTGATTTAATTTTGCAATATAATCTTACAGGTACTTTCTTACAGGTACTTTGGAAAAATAAAACAAGAAAAGATTTTATTGCAACAAGGAAATTACATAGAATATTTACTTCCCAAACTCTTTCAAAAAGGATAGCTGACAACACTAGCTGTTAAAGACTTCATCAGTTTACTGAGAAACCCCCCCCCCCGCATCTGATTCCCTTTCTCTTAAAATATGGTTTGTAAGGTGACTTGGATGATGAGGCGAAGGACACAATACCGAGATTTTTGTAGAATTTGTTAACCATCTCTCCTTTCAAACCAAGTAACTATAAAATGAAAAACTGAATTTACTCTTAAATTTGAGAGAGATATTTTGGCATATTTAAAAATTAAGCTGCAGCCAGAAGAAGAAACCTCACGCTAGAAACAGAGCCTCAGAGGGTAGTACCCATTGGTGGTGGTTGCCCCAGCTGAGGCTATAAAGGGCATGCTTGTGTCTGTTTTGTATAGGTAGCTTTCCTGTAGGTTTTATCTCTGTTATTTATTCTCCTGCATTGCAGATTCATTTGTTTTTTAAAGACGTTGATAAGAGCTACATAAAATCAAGGACAAATTGAGTACTGCATGATTCATCCCTATATGCTGTGTCTCTGTGAAGAGGCAGCAGTAATTGCTGACAACAAGTAGAGGGTTTTGCCTAAAATGCCATTTGATGTGCGTGTCTACAGAATTTTATGGTGCTTTGTTACTGCTTTTTCCAGCAATCTCCAGTGGGACAGGATGGGGCAGAGCCTGCATGGAAGGAAGCGAGGGGTTACTTACCTGCACACAAGTATTATTAGAACAATGTTGGTCATACAGACTTTTAATTTTGGTGTAGGGTGCCTCTAGAACAGAGCTGTGGAGTAGTGTAGCCTTTCTTCCTCTCAGAGGTAGGTATATGGCAAGTAGGAATATGATGATGTCAGTATAAGAAATCTTCAGCTCCCTTTTTGCAGATGCCTTCAATGGGAAGAAATCCAATAAAATCAAACCTTGGAAGGTATTTCTCTAGAATTAGTTTTGCATGCTAATAAAGGTCAGCAAATGGCACTTATGGCTAAAGTGACAAAGTTTGTGTTTTAACAGTCCTTCACATTCATATGGCTTAACTGAAAATGGTGGCAGATATTCCCAAAAGCCCAATATGCATTTACAAAATTATTATTTGAATACAAAGTGGTAAGTCATATATTTCCAATGTGAAATCTGAAAATACAAATGAAAGGTGGCACAGAAGTCTGTCAACAGTTCTCTGAAAGCTTTATGTCTGCAGATGTTGAAAATATTTTTTAATGTAGTGCTGCCAAATTTCAAGATTTGATGTCTCAGGATATCCGAGGAAAGAGTTCATCCCATATAAAAGCCACAAGTATTGTACCTGAAATGAGAAGTTACAGAAAGGACCTTTATTTAAATGCATTTGAGAAGGACACACTACTGGTATGGAAAATTAACATTATATTCGAGTATTTGAGTGTCTAACACAATACGGCAGGGACTGCATCAGTACTTTTTGCAAAGGAAGCTTCAACAGGCCATGCAAGTGGTCCCTGTGAGTTAATGATCTTGTTTTCCTTAGTATGGTTAATGCTTTGATCTATGTCAGCCAAGCCAAAAGCAGAGAGTTTGGCTAGGTGAATCCAACACGGGCACCTTCCTGTTCCTGATCAGAGCTCCTTTCTTTGTAGCTGGATGTATAAATGACTGAACCAGCAGCTTAACCTCCATCCCTCACCCGAGTTTGTTAGCTGTGTCTGTTTTGATAACCACATCATTTTTAGGCGCTGCCAAGTGGGTATAGGATAGTGGATGTTTTATTGAAGATCATTCTGATTTAGGGTTTATTCTGAAGCTGAAAAAATTGTAAAGTTAGAGATAGTGTACAATTCTCATGAAGAAACTTCTATCTCAAGTTGGAAGGGAGCCATAAATCCAAAGGGCATCCAAATACAGTTTATTATGACAATTTTTTCCCCGCAGGGAAAAAAAAAGATTGTTTTATTCTTTCACAGACAAAGAGGATCCTGCTTGATGGTGTTGCCCACACATAAGCTTGTATTTATGAAACTTCTTAGATCACAAAAAAAGCTTATTGGAAGGGATTCTGTTTAGTCCAGCCTCCCATTCAGTGCAGGACTTTGCCTATGCTAGATGTGTCAGTGAGACTTTCCCTGGCTGAGTCCCAAAAACCTCCACGCTGGTGACTCTAGCATTTCTCCAGGAAACTAATTTCAGTGTTGCTGGACCCTTCCTCCTGAATATTTTCCCGGAGCCTAAGCTGAACTTCTGACACCCCAGTTTGTGGCCTTGCTGTTACTTGTTGCCAAAAAGAATGGTTAATCTCTGTTATCCTTGTAACTACTCTTGAAATAATGCTTCGCTGTACTTAAAACACACTTTGATCTTATTTTTGCAGCCTAAACAAGTCCGGTTCCCTCAGCCTTCCCTCTCAAATCAGGTATTCCAGGCCCTTCATCATCTTTGTAGTCCTCCACTGCCTGGATCCTGTTTTTTGAGACATTGCTCTTGAACTAGGGGACTCCAAACCACCCATGTTCCAGATGCCACCTCACATGCATTGAGTAGAAGGAGGCAATAATCACAGAATCAATTTGTTTGGAAAAACCCTGTGAGATCACAGAGTCCAACCTGTGACCAAACACCACCGTGTCAATAGACCATGGCACTGAGTGCCACATCCAGTCTTTGCTTAAACACCTTCAGGAACAGTGACTCCACCACCTTCCTGGGCAGATCTTTCCAATATCTAATCACGCTTTCAGTGAAGAAATTCTTCCTGATGTCCAACCTAAACCTCCCCTGGCACAGCTTAAGCCTACGTCTTCTTATCCCATCACTGATTGTCCGGGAGGAGAGACTGACACCCCCCCTACCCCAGCTGCATCCTCCTTTCAGGTACTTGTGGAGAGTGATAAAGTCCTCCCTGAGCCGCTTTTTCTCCAGGTTAAACAGCCCCAGCTCCCTCAGCCACTCCTCATAAGGCTTGTGCTCCAGACCCTTCACCAGCTCTGTTGCCCTTCTCTGGACACATTCCAGCACCTCAATGTCCTTCCTGAATTGAGGGGCCCAGAACTGGACACAGCACTCAAGGTGTGGCCTCACCAGTGCCAAGTACAGGGAAAGCATCACTTCTCTGGTCCTGCTGGCCGCACTAGTGTTGATCCAGGCCAGGTGCCATTGATGTTCTTGGCCACCTGGGCACACACTGGCTCATGTTCAGCTGCTGTCAACCAGCACCCCCAGGTCCTTTTCTGCTGGGCCACTTTTCAACCACTATGCCCCCAGCCTGTAGCCCTGCTGCATGGGGTTGTTGTGGCCAAAACTTAGGACCCAGCACTTGGTCTTGTTGCATCTCATGTTGTTGGTCTCAGCCCACCTCTCCAGCCTGTGGAGATCTCTCTGCAGAGGCGCTGATCCCAAACTGCTGAATCACATGCTTTGTCTTGCAGAGACACCAAACTGTTGTGAACAAACTTTAATTCAGGTCACTGTTAAAGACACTGGGGAATATGAACTCCCAGTACTGACACCAGCGTACTCTGCATGGTATTGGCCACCATCCAGGTGTCAACCCATTGATTGTGACAGTTTGAGGCCAGTGGTTTAGCCAATCTTTATTGCAGCTAATAGTCTTTCTGAGTGACCCCACTTTGAACCAAGAATGCTGTGGGAGGTGGTATCAAAAGCCTTACTAAAGTGAAGGTACACTACATCCCTGCTCCCCCCTCATTCCCACATACATTCATCACAGAAGGCAACCAAGCTGGTCAAGCATGGATTACCCTCACTAAATCTGTGCTGACTGTTCCTGTGACTATCTTTGTGTTGTTTACATGGTTGGAAATGGATTCCAAGACTAGATATTCCACCACCTTCCCACTGACTGAAGTGACACCAACTAGCTTATAGTTCCCTGGGTTCTCTCTCCTCCTTCTCAAAAGCAGGCATAGTATTAGCACATTTCCCATTGGCAGGAACCTCCTCCAACTGCTGTAACTTCTCATAAATGAAGGACAATTCCAACACTGGCCAACTCTACCTTCGTTTCTAGGTGAATCCCACTAGAGTCAATGGATTCACAAACACATATGCTGTTCCTATACTGTTGCTCCCTATTTATTGCTTTCTTTCCAAAACCTTACTGATTTACACAGAGGTTTGGGAGCAAGTTTTGCTTGGGAAGACCGTGTGGTACCTCAGCCTTTTCCATGCCATCCAGATGGTTGTCTCCCCCATCCTCCAACTGACCTGCATTTTCTCTGGACTTTTTTTGTGATTAGGATATTTGTAACTCTGCATGTCCCTGCTCTTAGTTCCAGCTGAGCTCTAACCTTCCTGATTTTGTTTCCAAGTGCCTGTGCAAAGCTCTTATATTCCTCCTTTGCTGCCTGTCCCACTTTCAACTTCTTACATGCACTCCTTTGTTGTAGGGAAGCTCTTTGTCTAGCCAGCAGGGAAAGGCTTTCTGTCCAAATTCCCAGTCTAACTATGTGACAGATTCCTTCTGCACATCTCAATCTATTACTGAACTCTCATGACCTTTTTTTAAAAATCACCCTTGTATAGTATACTTTTCTCATTTATAGCAGCTTCCAAGGGAATTACTACTGACCTAGCAATTCCCTAAATAAGCAGAATTTTGTTTTGAAGTCCAAAGTCTGGACAGCTCTGCAATTTACCTTCCCAGTCCTCCTCTGGACGCTGAACTCTTGTGAGGACTACAACCCAAGTGGCCACATTCACCACCCATTCTTCTCTGTAAGCAGGTCAAGTTCAGGATTAACCACTCACTGGCCCTTTAGTATTTGAATTAGACATAATTACTGACAGTTTCTAGGAACTTCATGGATTGCATTCACTCACTGCATATGAGTTTTTGCTCTGTCAGATGATGTCTGTGGAGCTGAAAACCCCTATGAGGACCAGGGAATAGGAGTAGTTTGTTTTCTAGTTGTTTGTTGAAAACCTCCTTTGCTTCCAAGTGCCTGAGGTACCGAACACTTCACTGCAGATGGACTTGGAATTCTTGTTTCTTTGCTTAAGTGTTCTGAACTTGCTGGCAGCCTCTGAATAGCCTCTCCTCTGAGCAGAAAGGTCAAAGTCTCACCTGTTGCCTTGTCCCTTGCTTACCTCTTCCGTTTACATCTACTGCTAAGTGACTTTTGTGGCGCTTATTTTCTAAGGAATAGTATTAGTCTTTCTAGTAAAACTGATCTAAAGAAAGGGGCGTTGATTCTGGTTTTATAGTGTTAGAAACCTAGCAGGAGGCTAGGCCAGCTTGGATGGGGCTTTGAGCATCTTGGTCTAGTGCAAGGTGTCCCTGTCCCTGGGTAGGGGGGTTAGAACTGGATGGTCTCTAACATCCCTCACTCTACAATACAATTCTATGATATGCTAAGTTGGCACCTGTCCAGGAAAGAGCATTTCATTTTATTGACCTCATGACTATCTTGTCACCAACTTTTCCATTCAGAGCTGCCATCATCCTGGTACTGAAAGAGCAGCATTAGCTCAGTCCCCATCATTATGGATGGTATAATCATGTCTGGACAACTAACATGGATTCCTTTGGCAGCAAAACAGAAACCATCTTTGTTCCGCTGGTACTTACTGAGTCTATGTTCACAGTGCAGAACTTAGACCTGCCTGTGCTAAGTTATAAACACTTGCTGGCATCTGTGTTTATTGCAGGAATCAGGAGTTTTTTGCTGCTGGAGAATCACCTTCACCAAAACATTAGTGAAGCCATTTTGAAAAATGAATAATTAACTACAATTTCAAGATTAAATTCCTGAAAGACCATAAACCACCAGGAGATTTGTTTATCCTGAAAGAAAACTTCCATTTCATCCTCGTCTTGTGAAAGGGATAATCAATCTTCCTCTTGTTCCAAGTGTCCTTTCTAGGAACATTGTTTACAATGTGCTTACAGCCAGATCAGGGTATCAGTTATATACTGAACACTCTCCATCTCCTTGTCCTCATGGATTTTTGCTACGGCCATAAATGAGAATATATTGCACTTTGCACTGGCAATTTTAAGTTTCATGATATGTTAGTCTATGGTTCTACTGTGTGGTAGTTATTACAGCAACACACAAAAAAAACCTCCTGAAAAATTTCCCAAAGTAAGAACAAAGTAATTTAACCATCTAAGATGCTGATGCTGGAAGAAGTAAGACATCATATTAGCATACCATTGTGACTCTGCCAGTTTCTAGGAAGTCTGAAACAGCATTTCTGCTGACACGTGGATTCCGAAAGTAATTTTTTACAATTGAATTTAAAATATCCCTTCCCTCATCATCTACTTTCATGATTCTGCTTAGAGGTTCTTTTCACAAGAATTTATTGTTTACAACTATTGATTTATAAGGTATACATTTATAAGAAATGTATGAAATGCATCCCTGAAACATCCTTATTTTGTAACAAGATATTTATATCACTAACAGGTGATCCACAGACCTGAGATCTGTAACTAAATGTTGGCTACAGTAGTTACACTGTGCAAGAAGTGATGTGTCCTGAGTACTCACACCTTTACAACTGCTCAGTCTGGTGTTCCTTTCCCTAGTAAATCAAGAGACAGCATTCAATGTATTCTGTATGTATATTCTAGATGTTAACTAATGACAAATCACTGTTCATGAATTTTCATAGAAATATAACATTGCTCCCTAATCACATTCTAAGTCATGGGTCCATTTCAGTTAAGGTCAGTTGATTTTATTGTGTCAAAAATCACCTGGGGGTTTTCTGCAAAGCTGTTCTACAGGACACGTCTTGGAATGTAAGTAGAACATGGAGTTTCAGAATGTCTCCTGCTTCTTTAAATCACTTGCCAAAAGATTAAATCCCAAATACTTAGAACCTGGAAAATCTTTAAATGGTTATGCAGTTGAAATCAGTTACTATATCAGAAAGCTAAAGCTGAATTGTGAGAAATACTATGTGGTCTGATAGGACCCGAGTGATGCTGATCAGCTTTGCCTATGACATTTCATTAATTTCTCACTGAGCACTTATCAAGCTTACTCTGTTGGTTCAGTCATCCTGTTTGGAGATCGAATTTAACAAGATTATATTAAAGTGAATTTCAGTTAGGTTTAAACTTCTGTCTTCGTTTTTGGCTGACTGAGAGTCAAGGCAAGTAGAACATGCACAGACCTGAACTCAAGAAAATGAAGTGTTTGGTCATAACAGGAGCCCTTTCCAGGGTTTCCTGTGTATATTTTACATCCTGTTGTGCCTTCATCACTGTTGTACCTTCTAATAGGATTAACAGTCATGAAAGAACTCAGGATTAGCAGACTGCTTCTTTATATACCCTAAGCAGAAAGCTCAAGATTTGTAGGGACCAACTGTAAACAAACAACAGCGTGAAGTATCACATGGAGCATTTTCATCTGCACACAGCTAGAAGTCAAAATCAATAGCTTCCAAATTAAAACCATAATTTAAATTAGAAAAAACCTAGTTGCTAACGTTTCTTATTCTTTAACTGAGAACAGACTGTGTCCAACAGTGACGGGGGAAAAGCACAGAATGGGAACTGCAAAGTTTAGACACTATGGGGATAAAAAAGATTTGATATAATAAAAGTGGTAACTGAGAAAGCATATTTAAGGCACTTATCCCAATATCTGTGGGTAGGGTTTTTTTATAATTTATCATCCCCATGTGTTTGTAAACTGTCACAAAACAAGACAGACACTGCATGGTAACCAGTATGTTTCTCTTTTTGATGTTAATCAGGCTGATACTTACTTTCAGGTAAGGACCACATGATCTTTAAAGGTCCTTCCCAATCCAAATTATTCTATAATTCACGAAACAATGCTGCAGGCACTCTACATAGAGCATTAAAAAATTTTAAATTTCACAGCCTGAATTTGCAAAATGAAACCACGATTCTGAATGACTTCAACACATACATTATAATTTACTATTTTCTGGATTTATTTAACGCCAAAATCAAGCACACTCTCAAATAAAGAACACCTATTTCCTGATTTATGAACCATGTACTAAATAACACTTTCTCAAATACATAAAGTATTAAGAACTTACCTAAGGATGGTGCTATCCAATATACTAGTGAGTAACTCAAAAATTTGTCATAGAAGCAATCTGCATGCAATGAAAAAGCCAGTGCTGGGTTAAATATTGCTCCTGTGAGATTCCCACCTGCAGTAAGATGTAAACAGCATGAAATCAAACCATCTTTCTTAACATTTACTTTAAATTAAAGTGCACATACACCATACTACAAGAAATCTACACCCTGCAATAAAATGAATTAGCAGAAACAGTTTGAACAGATAAAGCTCTTCTCAAGTTATTCACCTGATGACATAGTAAACAGTTTAACTGTTTCCTCAAAGGCTTTAAAACATGTGAAGGGTAAGCTATAGCTTCCTTTATCTCTTTCTAGCAAATATTCTTTAAAGAGATAGATCTGGCAAATGTGGAATGTTTCTACTGATAAAGCTAGAAGCTATTTCTGTATCATGATTTTAGAGGAGACAGAAATTACATAAGTCATTGCATGACAGCCTCATGTCACATAAAACACGTATGCAAGATAAAAGAAAAAAAATGTCAAGTACTGTTCTTGCTAAGCTGACCTCTCTACTTTCTTAGAAGAACACTAATATTATCATATCGATGTACAGAACGTTAAGATTTTCAGATGGTATAAGAACTGTGGGAAAATTCTATCTGTTGTTCAAAGAAAATAAAAGCAAGTGCCACTCCACTATCTTGTAGAAGGAAGCCAAGCATCTTTCCTTGCCTCTGGCTTCAGATGTAAATGAAGTTGCCTAAACTTTTTCTAAATAACGAGATCCAAACACATTACACTGGGGACTAAACTGTAATTACACTGCAGATGAACCTGGAGCTAAGTATGTTTAATTCTGACATATGTTGTTCCTCTCATGGCAATTCTGCAGAAAAAGCATTACTCATAGCTAAATTATCTGTATTCCTGTACTGCTGGTTACTAACCACCCCATACCTGTTTTATCTATTAACCTATTCCCATAAAATATTCTGTAATTGCATCTATATAATTCCTTACAGCTTATTCTTGACTTCTCCCCAAATAAGCTTGTGTAAGCTTTGAACTCACCCTTTGTACAAACACCCTGCTGCTGTAATCCTCATTTGCTATCACTGTGCAATCATTTACCCAAAGTTTTAGTAAGGTCTTTGTCATTCTCTTCCTCTGTATTTCCCTTTCTATATTCTCCTTATTATTTCTTTTACTGTTATTACAGTTCAGGAAGATTTTAATCTTTGTTTGCCTACCCAGTTTACTGTGGTTTTACACTTATTCTCAAGAACAAGTCAGATTTACTGTGCAGTCTGTTTTTATGCACACTGACATATTAGCAATGTCCACAGTTGCCAGGAAGCCCAGTCACAATAATTTACTTTGCTTTAATCTATTTATGACGCCACTGCTTCTGCTTCTATATCCACAAACATACAGTTGAAATCAGAATTTCGCTCTCGGGATGCAGTTGGTGAACATTAAATATTAGACAGAGTTTTAATTGCTGTATTTCTTCAATATTCATTACTAATAACTACTGGAATATCAACCATAGTCCAGGGGCACTACTATAATCTTACTTAAAATTATTTATTTAACACCTCAGTCTGTGTACCAGAAAAGACAAATTATTTTATGGCAGAAAAAGTGTAATCTCTTTGATGGGGTATGCATAAAAATTTTAAAAGGGGAAGTAATGCCACACAGTGCATGAGAAAGTAATTTTACCTTTTTGCCTCTACTAAAGGCAAAGCCAAAATTAGGAAGAAACTCAGAATTAAAAATATGTATCTCATTTGTACCTTGATGTGTTAGGCTCAGAAAAATCTAACCAATTTCACTGACTTAACTGTAATGCTGCCTGTAAATAAAAAAGCCCTCAAAAGGTGTATTGTTTTAACCCCTAAATAAGTACTTTCCCAAAAGATCCTTTACCATCTTGCATATGGTCTGGATCCTTAGCTAATGAATCATTCCCTTAATATGTAAAGACATAATTTTTTTTTCTTTATTTAGTAGAAAAAAGAGAGTGAAGCAGAACTTTTGTGTACAGTATGTACTACTATAAAAATTTGGTTTGTGTAGGACTAAATGTAAAAAAAAAAATCCAAATATTTATAAGTATGAAAAAGTATAAGAAAAAGTAAAGGAACAGCTTGTAATTTTGATAATACTGTATAACCAAATAACTGATGTTATTTGTTGCAGTAAGGTACAGGGCAGACCTAAGTACCTTTTATCAGTACAACACTGACCTACTGAGATGTGTTTTTCCAACAGCTTCATTTATTCAACCATAAAAATACAACTGAATGTTTTTGACCCTTGTCTGTGCATCAATACTTTTAGACAGGTGTAAGCCACAGAGATGTGGCTGTCCTTCTGAATTTTACCCACACCAAACTGGAATGAGAGGTATTCCTTCTTACAGTCCCTGTTTAGACAGCAATCATTCACCTTACAGGATACAGCTTTCAAACTCGTAGCAGAACATAATTCATGGAATGAGATACGATACGCCATGTACGAGGTGTTTTTTCTGTAATTTCTAATTCACTCCTAACTGTAACAAACGCAGGTCCTGAAGGCACAATTGATTTAGTTTTTTGAAATCAGAGTATAAAAAGAAATCATTATAATGAATTTTATTTTGTAAATTTAATGCACCTGAGTTCCTAGCTAGAACACCGTATTTACCAAATTGAAGTTTAAAAAAATTATTATTCAGACAATACTCTAAACTATTCAATAGTTTTGTACAAAAAAGTAAGAGTGTGTAAGAGTAAGTTTGCCTTAATTTGCGCTGGTTGCTGGAGCCTTTGGTGCTGGGTGTGCAAGGAAGATCTTTTCCTCTTAGAGAAGCACTCAAGTTTCTTATAAACAGTAAACAAAGAGGTGCAGAAGATTTCCTGAGAACGATGCAGCCCAGCTAAATTATGCATCTGTCTGTGTTCACAGCCTGCAGATGAGAACTCATGCTGCTGGAGGCCACGGTTTGTGACACCTGATTTGTAAGTTACTCTCCCTACGGCGTGTAAGAAGCAGAGGTAGGACAGACATGGTTAGGGCTATGCCACGAGATCCACAGGACATACGGGATATGTGCAGCACACATCGTCCATGGCCACTTACCAGGCCCCTTGTTATTGCCTCAGCTATGACAGGATCTGAATACACGTACATTTTTATAGTAGACTAGTAAATTGTAGTTTAAAAGAAATGCAAAGAAGAATGTCCAGGTAGCACAGGGGGTT
The DNA here is from genome assembly GCA_013397865.1 of Struthidea cinerea. Lineage (NCBI taxonomy): Eukaryota > Metazoa > Chordata > Aves > Passeriformes > Corcoracidae > Struthidea > Struthidea cinerea. The sequence continues at coordinate 159,756 of VZTI01006023.1, forward strand.
GTGCACATGACACAAAAGAGGCCTGGGCACAGCGGGTCTGAGGTTTCCTAGAAGTACGTGCAGATTGATTGCACCGGATAGTCCCAACATGCCCAAGTTTATGGCACAGAAGGGCACTCGGTACACTCAGCCTTCACGTGGCACACTTAGCCTTCTCCTGCTAGAAAAAGATAGGACCTGGCCAGTGACACTGGGAGTGAATTCTTTGTATGAATTAGCTAAAAGAAAGGCAATGTGACACGTATTATTTTATATGACTGTTTGCTAAGCAGGAGAAGAATGTTAGGAATTAGGAATCCAGATTTCTATGCTTGTAGAAGAGGGAGGAGGATATTTGGCTACAATTTCACCAAGCAACTGAGAAATATATTTAATGTCCTCAAATGCACTGACACCTTGCTTCTGCTTTTAAAAGTTAATTTTAGAAAGTAGTTCAGATTGCCAAGTTAATTCTCAAAATTCCCCATCGACTTTTATCTTCTGGGTATTAGCTAATTTCAGCTAAAAATAATGAGTAAAGATTTTAACATTACTACATCTGAAAACGTGACTGTACATTGTTCTAGATGCTATTATGTTAAATAGCATTAATACAGCTAAACCTTTAGGACAAGGCATCAATGACATCCCGGATGTTTGCAGATAAGAGGAGTGATCTCCCTCCCTCAAAGAGGTTTGGTAATTCCCTAGATTACTTTTTCTGTGGTGGGGCAGTAGCACAAGCAAGGAGTTCTGTAATCATCTCTTTCACCTCTCCAAGCTACACGATCTCCTTGCCAGTAGGAGAAGGACTCCCTGCAGGGCAGTCCTCAAGTGACCTAACAACTCTTGTCACTTCGGTGGGGACAAGAGGGAACATCAACAGTCAGAAGGAAGAAGTTCAGCCTGACTTCCCTCACCTCTCCCTTCCCATTGGTCCAGAGAAGATGGACAGGTGACAGCGTCCCAGCTCTGGGAAGCACGAGGTGACAGTCAGGTAAAGGCGGGGATATGGACACACATGGCATTACAGACAAGGGAGGCTCTAATAAAACAGGCACCTATTTTTTTTTCCTTTTTTTTTTTACAGTTGGTGTCATGAGGTATTATTTCTGTATGCGTTCCACAAATAACCATTCCTGCCTCTGATTTAGGGAAGTAGTTAAATAAACTGCACTGATATGAATTATGCATTATTTAAATGCACAGTTTCTATATTACCAGTCTGTACCCTGCTGTTGCACAATCAGCACTTTTTCCTGATGCTGCCAGCGGTGCTCTCCCAATGACACTTAGTAATCAGAGCACATAGTATGAAATCTCTCACGCTGTATAAATAGCTGGATTATGAAACAATCCTTCACTGACATATTTTAACACTTAACCATATGTACTTGCAGACCTGACATAATTTTAAATGCGTAACTCATTTCATTCTTAACCCCATACCTGCCTGGAATGAAACCAGGCAAACTTTATAGAAACGCCAAATGAACTTTGCATATGTAGGACGATACAAAAAGAAATCATCGAGGAAAGTGTAATCTAAGAAAAAGCATTTTGCATCTTAACACTTCTAAGAAAACAGTAAGAACCCCTTCCATTACAACTTTATTGCAGGAACAGAAGAAAAAAAAAGAAAAAAGACTAACCTGCATACACGAGCATGGTGATGAGAAGAGCAACCAAATGGACTCTGTATTTGGGATTAACACTTTCGGCTCGCAGGACGGCCAGCTGGAAAACGACAGAAAAGAGCAGTTCTATGCAGAACGCCTGCACCTCTGTAGTCTGCATGGGACTGCTGCAGCCCCGTGAGAGTGCTCCAAAATGTGGCTCTGCCATCTCCAGACTCCAGATAAAGTGCATGAACACCCTGGCGAGCACTGCAGCCACGAACTGAGCGGCGATCTTGAGTCCCCCCACCCTGAGCGGTGTCCCGCCGCCCCACATGGGCTGCAGGGTCCCGCAGGGATTGCATGTGCTGCCGGCGAGGGTCAGGCCGTGCAGGACGGTGAAGCCATAGGTGAGGGTGAGGGCGGTGTGCGGCTTTGGCTCCACGTTGCCGAGCAGGCTGAGCTCGTTCGTGCAGGCGCAGATCTGGAAGGTGCTGAACATCTCCACAAGGAACGCGAAGAGGTGCGGGCGGGAGCGCAGCCGGCGCCGGGCCAGCCTCCGGCACAGCCCCACGATCACCACGACGCCGGACATCAGCAGCAGGGAGCTCCCGACCCCACCGACAGCCATGCCCGGAGCTTCACAGGCCCGAGGGCTCGCGGGAGGTCCAGCCCCACCACCTGCGGGGAGAAAGCAAGCAGGAGAGGGAGGGAAAATGCCCCCGGCTTTCTCTTGGAGGTAGGAGCCAGCTTCTGTTCCCACCTGCGAGGCGCCTGACTCACCCTCCGCCTGGCGGAGCAAAGGGCAGGGGGATCCCGCTTCCTGCCAGGGCACGGGTTAGGACAAGGAAGCTCTCTCCCTGCGGTGGAAAAGCACGGGGAGGGGAGCGGGGAGAAGGGGGCTCTGCTGCCCCCTCAGCCCCTCCGC
>VZTI01006024.1:0-140563 GCA_013397865.1 Struthidea cinerea
GCAAAAGCCGGCAAACACACAGGAGAAAGATGTATTATGTATTCAGAGAAATGAAAGCTCTGTAAAAAATAAATTAACTCCTCATTCTCACCTTTTCAGAGATGATTCTGCCAGTGGTGTTCCTGTGTCTCACAGCTGTGTTGCCTCCATCCAGTGGACAGGTAGGGAAATTTCTTTTTTTTTTTTTTTTTTTTTTTAATTTCTTACTAGGAGAATTTGGGTGGGCCCTCAGGCACTTGTAGACTGACTGAATATGGCTTTTCCTATGCACACCAAACATATGCGGAAAGAGTCTGATGAGATATTTAGGATCTGGAAAGCATTTATCCTTGAAGTATTAGATACCTAGAATCTGGAAAGCATTTATCCTTGAAGTCTGCTTCATTTCAAAGCAGTCATCTGGTTCTACATTTGCACAAAAAAACATCTAAAGATTCAGTGTTACTCTGTGAGTTGGGTCAGAAATAACTCTATTTTCCAGAAGTTTCTGTACACAGATCCAGTAATCTGGACCTCCCAAAGATCCAGCACTCTTCCCATTAATTCCACACAGGTTTACAGATATCATTTACCTGCCTCTCTTTCTTTCTCATCCTACAGGTCCTGAGCTCTGTGCCTCTCCCTCTGCTCACAGTCCTATCCGCTCAGCAGTATCCCTGATTTCCCTCAAACTGCTAAATTAACATCCTGGATGCACACACACAGTGGTTGCTCCCAACCCATACTTAGTCTGAAATTTGTAGTTTGCTACTTCTGCTTCAGAAACACTGAATGTGACTGATGGCTTGACTGCATTTCCCCCTAATTCTTCTATTTCTGCTCTCCGAGCTGCAGTCTAGATTGGTTGAGAATGGATGTAAAGAGGAGGCTGAGTTCTTCAAATTGCTATTTTTTAATTAGAGAGCACATGAAAAGCATGAGAAATTTTATCAGTTATGACAGAAACGGAAGAAAATCTATGGCATGAAAGGTATTGACATTTTCTGTTCAGTGGGATGTCCTGATGAAATAACACAAGATTCCTGTGATGATCCTGTGATAAAACAACAGAATTCCACAACAGAAAAACATTGATAGGGATGTTTAAAATAAGGCAAAAGAGCAACACATCATAAACACAAGTCATGCATTCAGATGATTTTCAGATCCTTTTTCCACAAAACCTAGTTAGGAAATTATATTATTAGTAAATAAGTCTGATTCTGTTGCCTAAATGTAGGAGTCTACAGGCACATGAGGCATTCATTCCAGAATATCTCAGTCCCACACAGAGGGTTGGAAGATACAATACAGGAATCAGCGATGTTATTATTGCTGAGCTCTACACTGTGGAACCACTGAAATGCTGCTCCACATGGAAGCACCCCTAGAGACACTCAGCAGACAAAGCAGAGTCCTTCCTCCCTCACAAGGCTGATATTAACATTTTGATCCTTTACGATTTTAATATTTCCTACACAAGATGCAGGATGTAGTTGCGTTCAAATAAAACAGAAATACATTTTCTTTCGATTTAGGAACCTGAAGCTCTTGGTGCTCTGTCAAGCAGCAGAGCAGAGCAGCAGAAGCTGATTGTTGACAGACATAATGCCCTCAGGAAAGGAGTAAAACCAACTGCCAGCAACATGATGAAGATGGTAAGTTGTGTGCTCTAAATCCATTTTTAATGAGTAGTGGACTCCATGAGAGACACAGGACTGTATGCAGGGTCACATTATTTTGTTTAGCCACAAATTCCATATCCAGACCTTTCCTAAGGATTGTGCACAGCCAGCACCAAGAGAAACATAAGGCTGGGCAGGAGGAGGAAGAAGTCTGGAAAATTTTGTGGTGTATGAACAATATCTCTTTCTTTTGAAGGAAAATTAAAAAGAGAAGATACGTAGCATTATTAATTTCTTTCAGATACATCTTCATCAGACTTCACAGTTTCTATTTCCTGGGTGCACAGTAACTTTGCTCCTACCTACCTCTCCCCTCAAAAAATGGGATGACAAGGATTTTGCATTTGACTTTTTTCTTATTTTAAATATAGTTTCTAAATGTTGCTCCTTTATGAGAGGTTATTCATAGCTATGTGACAGATATTTTCTTTTTTCGTTAAGGAATGGTGCCCTCCAGCTGCAGAGAATGCCCAAAACTGGGCCAATCAATGTACTTTAAGGCACAGTCCTCCTAATCTGAGGAGAACCAGTAAGTGTAGCATGAGTCGAACTGAACAACGTCACACGTTATTGATGTGACCAGTTTGGGGTTTTGCTTGTTGGGGGGAAATGAGATGCAATTTATATTCCATTTTGATTGTTTTGGTCATGGGACGAAGGGAAATTGCTAGGTAGAAATCTGCCCAATGAGTGAGGAAAGTTCAATTCCATTTCTCATCAAAAATTTCATCAGTTTTACATAGGTATATTCCATTTTCTATAGCAGATGAAAAAACAAATCCTAGTGATAAAGCATATTCTCCTAAACTATCCATCAGAATGAAGAGAATCTAGACCCACTTAAGGGCAGAGACCAGCTTGCATGTGCAGGTTCGAAATGTCTGAGAAGAAAGGGGTCTAAAACTGGCTAGTGGTGCTAAGCATAGTTTCTCGGAGCAGACTTTTAAATCCCCTGGCAAATTGCAGCCTAGAACTGTCTTTGAAGTTCAGATTAACACTTCAGTCAGTCACTGGATATTGAAGTTACAGCTGTACCATGTTAACAGCTCAATGTGCTGCTGACTGACTTCTAACTACACCATATCTAAGGTGTGGACAGTCCTGTCCATATTTTTTCCTAAAATCCAAGTCCTCTGTTTTTTCCCTGGGTGAATCCCATTTAAGGACTAATGCAGTGGGGTTGGACCTGAATACAAACACTAGGTGAAGGCACTTTCTTGTGTACCAGGAGTAAAATTTGGATTATTGGGATTTTCTCAAGATTGCTGGGCTGTGACCTGAGTAATGACTAGGTTGGCAACTTCCAAATAGCAAAATTACAGTCATGATTCCATGGTGCACCTGTGCAGGTGTTCCTGCAGTCATGCAGAAGATCTGCCAACAACCAACCTCCAACCAAACAGGCCATGCTGCAAACTGGTCAAGTGACAGCTTCACTATTTACAAAGGGTGATGTCATTTAACTGGAAAAAAAGAACACCCTGCTGCCCCATTTAGGCTGAGAATTTCTATGGAAATGATCCCAACATTTGCTGGTGAGTTTTCGGGTTTTGGGTTTTTTTTCTCATGTGTGTATTCTTTATGCATTTCTCCGCACCATTCTCTTTTCAGATATGCTATGTGGCGAAAATCTCTTCATGTCCTCTGCCCCATTGTCATGGTCAGATGTTCTTCAGTCCTGGTACAATGAGGAGAAAAATTTCAAATATGGAACTGGAGCAAAAACAAAAGGTGCTGTGTTTGGCCATTACACTCAGGTAGATGTATTTTTTTAATATAAATTCATATTTCAGGCTGAAAAAATAAATGTTAGCTAAGCAAGTTTTACGCTCTCATCTTTAAATAAATACAATGGAGACATGAGAGTTATTCTGACAAAACAAGATGAAAACTTTCAAAGCAACAGAATTGGAATGAAAATAATAGGCAAAGTAACAAAATTAAAATGAAAATAATAGGCTAAGTGTCTTTAGGAGTAAAGAGTAAAGACACTGGTATTTTAAGACTTCAGGAAGAAACAGCTTACTAGTTTAACATCTGAAAATTGCCCAGACACTGGAAAAACAGGTTTATTAAAGTATCAGCAAGGAAATATAAATACGTTTGTTGCAGTCTACAAAGTTCTTTTGACTCAGAGAAGCTGGACAATGGCTTGTCCTAAACTTCTATGGTACCTGCACAAAACACAGGATACAAACTTTTACATCATCATTTCTACATCAACAGTTTCCATTGAATGAAGACATAAATACAAAATCAAATGGTTTTTATACAAGTGTTTTAAATTATTATTGTTTGTCCTAGTTTGGACAAATTTGGAGGAGAATACCCTCTGATAGAAGTCAGGTCACAACCACCCCTCCCCCCCCCCAGGTTCGGGAAAAATTTTCCTCAAAGGAAAGTGAAAGAGATAACAAGCTATTTATTTAACAAACACACAGGTGGGNACAAAACACAGGATACAAACTTTTACATCATCATTTCTACATCAACAGTTTCCATTGAATGAAGACATAAATACAAAATCAAATGGTTTTTATACAAGTGTTTTAAATTATTATTGTTATACCCCCAATATCCTGTGGTTGAATAGAGGTGAAAGCAGGTTTTCAGTAAAATGGGGCTCATATTTTACTATAAAGGGTAAAAAAAGTGACCTCATTGCAAACATTTCTGTGATGCACATTGTATTTAAATGATTTTCAAATGTATATTTTTCATACTCCCATGATTTTTATTCTTATACCTACAGATGGTTTGGCACAATTCTTATAAAATTGGATGTGGTTTAGCCTTCTGCAGCAACACTACATACAGTTACTTTTATGTCTGCCAGTACTGCCCCGCGTACGTATTGATTCTGATTTTGGTAATGATTACATTTTCAAAATTAGTCAGGAGTTGGTGAAATTTGTAACAGGGCACATCACCAATAGCTGAGGAACAGGTTTGAAGACAGTATTAGGAATATGAAAAGACAGAAATATACTCATCAAAAGACTTGTCAAACAAGCAAAAGCATAAAATACATAAAAAGGACACTGATTGTCAGATTGAATGTCCCTTGCCTAAAAATCCTAATTTTGATAGTAGTTAATTAGAAATAAATATTTTCCGCATTCTACTTAAAATCTTTGTTCAGAAAGGCGAATCAATATGTACATCACAGTAAAGACTATAATTAATACCAAAAAACTTTAACGGGAATGTTAGGGCAAAGCGATGATTTCAAATACTGCCTAAAATTAATTTCACATTCACAATATCTTGTTGAGGGTTGACCCTGACTGACCACCAGTAGCTCACCCAGTCTCCCTGACCCTTCTCCCCAACAGGACAGGGGAATTAAAAAATATGACAAAAAGTTCATGGGTCAAGATAAGGGCAGGGGAGTTCATTCACCAGTTACTGTCATGAAAAAAGAGACTCAGCTTGGGAAAATTAACTTAATTTATTGCTAATCAAATCAGACTAGGATAATAAGAAGTAAAACCAAATCTAAAGCACCTTCTACAAGCCCCCACCTTCTTCCCAAGATCAACTTGACTCCTGATTTTCTTTACCTCCCTCCGCTTGGCAGCACAATGGGATGGGACTGGGGGCTCTGGTCAGTTCATCACACACCATCTCTGCCTCTCCTCCCTCCTCACTCTTTCCCCATATCCAGTGTGGTGTCCCTCCCACTGGATGGAGACAGTCCTCCATGAACTTCAGTGTGGGTCCTTCCCACAGGCTGCAGTTCTTCCTGAACTGCTCCAGCATGGATCCCTTCCGAGCGATGCAATCCTTCAGGAATGGATTGCTGCAGTGTGTGCCCCCTGCAGGGTCACAGGTCCTGTCAGGAGCCTGATCCAGCAAGGGCTTCCCATGGGATCACAGCCTCCTTCAGGCATTGTCCTGCCCCAGTGTGGGGTCCTCCACGGGTTGCAGGTGGATCTTTGCATCCCCATGGATGTCCATGGGCTGCACCAGTGAATCTCAGCTCCGGTGCCTGAAGCATCTGCTGCCCCTCCTTCTGCACTGACCTGCGTGTCTGCAGAGTTATTTCTCTCACATATTCTCACTCCTTTCTACTGGTTGCTGTCTCACAGCAGTATTTACCCCTCCTTGAAGGTGTTATCACAGAGACACTATCACCATCACACGGGTCCGACCTGGAGCTGGCCAACACTGGCCCTGCCTGGAACAGAGACAGCCTCTGGCATCTTCTCACAAAAGCCATCCCTGCAAATTCCTCCCCCTCTCTGCCCACTGCCAAAACGTTTCCAAATAAGCCCAACACATATGTAAAAATTCATTGACATATAACCAAAGACCAAGTGTAAATGTAACAATAAGTTACGTAAGTAGCTGAGTGTAAATGTAAACATCTTTATAATTAAGTTTTCCTCTCATATATGGTGTAGTGACTTCATAGCTTATGCTGGTAACATTGGTGTTTCAGGGGAAACCTAATCAGTTCAATGAAGGCACCCTACAAGGAAGGAGAGCCCTGTGGGGATTGCCCTAATTCCTGTGAGGATGGATTATGCAGTAAGTTCTAAACATTTTAATTGTGACCTGGGTAAAGTTGATGCTTAAAAAAACCCCTTAAATAACAATTAATTTATGCAAATTGATTTAAAAAAAAATTATTTGCTGAAATACTAGGCCAAAAGCACTATCAGAGAATCACATTTCACCATGCTGGCTGCTTTACCTATGTGAGATAATATTTTTCGATGTCCAGGAGAGATAAATCTCATCCTTGAACCTAGGAAATTCCAGGGAAGAAGGGGTCATCTTAACCTTTCTTTTTCTTCTTCATCCTTTGAACAATGGTGGCAGATCAAATGGAAGTAGCTGCACACTTGATAAGAGCCAGTGGCAAACCTGATTTTTTAGAATTCTAATAGAAAATAAAAACATATGGGCTGAGTCTCACACTGCAAGATTTAATTCCTATCTTCTGTTATGGATTTAACCAAATTCTCATCACAGGCTGTAGCATAAAGAAAGAAAGCTTTAAAACACCTTTATGGATAAGTGAGAAATCTTGAGAGAGCCACGTATTTCTTGTGTGTGGTCAAAGGGTTTGGATACTGCTGGGGAGTAAATGGCAACAGAGAGGAAAACATTAGAGAGAAAATAATTTTGATGAAAAATTATTCTGAAAGGACATCCTGTGGGTTTTCACTTCCCACTCATGATTTATTTTGCGTTTCAAATTGTTTTTAGCCAACTCTTGAAAGTTTGAAGATGCTTTTTTCCAACACTCCTGGCAAAGTGTCCAGGATACACCAGAGCTTCGTCAAGTCCACTGCCCTGCTCCTGCCAATGCAAAACTGAAATGAAATAACAGGCTTGACTTTTGCCTTCCTGGACATCCACCTCCTTAATGAATTTTTCCACAAAAACTGATTCCATCCTGCCTCTCCCACATATGGAGAAGGACTGACTTCAGTCCAGTGACTCACACAAGAAAAATCTGTAGTATGATGTATATATTCTATTTATATAATGGTCCAGAACATGGTAGAGATCTTAATTTAAATTTGTTGTTTGGTTGGCAGATATATTTAATTATTAGCTTTTCTCATCTTTCTTTTCCCAAAATGTTATCTAATAAACATTTTTAAAGTTCTGTGGTTCCATATGTTTATTATGTTCTTGGCATAGATGGATAGTGCTTGGTCATGTAACTACTTTTAACTTGATTGAAATTTTAAACTATTGTACTGTTAACAGGACCAGAAGATAAATAGGATTGCTTGAAATATGTAATTCTTAAAAGAAATTAGGAGAGCAGAGCAGTTTCCTCTAGATCTATTCTGGTTTAGAATCTGTTGCTGACATATGTTCTACTGTAAAATACTTAGTCGTGAAAAAACACAAAAAAACCTCCAAAAATAAACCAAATGTACTTAAATTAAATTAAAAATCCTGTTTATAGTGTAAGATTGCACTTAAATGCAGGTAACCAAACCTGCCTTGTAATGAAAAAGAACTGTCTGAGAAAAGGGCTTAATTAACAATATCAGATAGTCAAAAGGGGGAAGTTGCCTGCATTTGGAAACTTTGTTTTTAATAACAAGTAAAGATGTCTTCCAAAATGCTCTCTTTAGTATCTTCTTTTGCTGTATCAGTCATTAAATGATTCATTTTTCACTGACCAAATAATCATAATTTTCATTCTTATTACCAAGAAATAAAATTAATTCACTTTGTAACTTTATTAGCACTAGGTCTTGAAGGGAGCCTAAATATTTAGCAGCAGAAGCAGAAGCAGCTCATGTGAAAGGATTTCCTAGGCAAAAACAGAAGTCAGGCAAGCAACCTTCCATCAGGCTCCCTTTCAGAGAGAAGTAACAACTAACATAAGTATCCTGCAATCCCCACTCTGTGACCTTTGGGAAGCAGGTGTTCTTCTGTGCAGTTAACAATGGGGCTAAATATTATTTCAGTCTCACCTTACAAAGGTTTCACATTCCAGTCCTCTTTTAGCAAGGAAGCTGCTGTCATAATTAAGATTTCAAGTCCTGGAGTCCTTGGCACAGAATAATTTCATCACACATTTCTGACTCATTCATTCCAGTGGCATTTCTTCTAGTGTGAAAGATGAATAATAAGTTAAAAGTTCAATTTCACAACTCCGAGTGCTTATGGTTTGGGTTGTTTTTTTCCTCGTTCATCTCCACCACTTTTCCCCTCCATGGCACACTGCCTTCTCAGCTGGAGACAACTCTAAAAGTAAATCAGGCAATGCCAGGGCATAGGTGTGAGTGCTGGAACATGATTTACTACACTCTGAAATAATTAGCACAGGTCCAAGTCAGAATGATTATACTGCAGTAGTTAATCCAGTGTTGTGATCAATAAGGAAGTGGGCAGAACCATTACCCTCACTCCTGAAAGAGTCCTTTACCATGAATAATGGGCCAAGAAATCATAGAATCATTGAGATTGGAAAAGACCTCAAAGATCATCGAGTCCAAACATTTACCTGTAACTGTGAGGTCCACCACTAAACCATGTCCCTAAGAACTGGAGCTGTATATTTCTTGAACACTTCCAGGGATGGTGATTCTACCACTTCCCTGGGCAGCTTGTTCCAGTGCTTGACAACCTCTTCTGTCAAGAAATTTTGTGCCAATATCCAATCTAAACCTCCCCTGGCACAAATTGAAGCCATTTTCTCTTCTTCTATTGCTCGTTACCTGGGAGAAGAGACCGACCTCCACATGGCTAAAACCTCTTTATAGGGAGTTGTAAACAGTGAGAAGGTCCCCCCTGAGCCTCCCTTTCTCCAATCTGAGCCCCTCCCAGCTCCCTCAGACACTTCTCATCAGACTTGTTCTCCAGACCCTTCCCCAGATCCATTGCCCTTCTCTGGATATGCTCCAGACTCTCAATGTCTTCCTTGTTGTGATTTCTATGCCCTACCACTGCAACCCGAACCACAAGAATTTATTTCTCAGTCACTCGTAAGAGGAAAGAAGTAGTGTAATGAGGTAAAAATCAATCATCACACATCTGACCCAGGGAATAAAGGTCAATAAACCTAATTTAGATCTCTGGGAAGATACTGCAAAAAAATGTTTACCTGTCATTTTGTAACCAGTAGAATATTAAATATTAGCATGGATCCTTCATGAACTGATCTAGCCAAAACAAACTCTCTTCAGTGAGTCACTCAGATGAGAGGATGTTGTGATGGTTTTAGTAACAAGCTCAGGAGGTGTGGTTCAGATGAAAGTGCTAAGACATGGCACATCCACACAGCTGAACACACACATCCATGATGCTCCTGCGCTGGGCCCAGAGACAGAGACCTCTGGCACCTCAGGGTCCTGGGGGATGGCAAGATGTCCATGAGCCAGGAGAGTGCCCTGTGGGCAAGGAGACTTGATGAGGCACATCTGGAGTGCCGTGTCCAGTTCTGGGCTCCTCAGGACAAGAGAGACATGGAGCTCCTGGAGCGCGTCCAGCGCAGGGTGACAAAGATGATGGAGGGACTGGAGCATCTCCCTGAGGAAAGGCTGAGGGAGCTGGGGCTGTTCAGCCTCGAGAGGAGACACAGCTGAGAGGGGCCCTCATCCCTGTGTGTCCCTGTCTGCAGGGAGGGCTCAGGGCAGGGCCCAGGCTCTGCTCCGTGGGGCCCAGCAATGGCACCAGAGGAACGGGCAGGGACTGATCCCAGGAAGTTCCACCTGAACAGAACTTCCGTAAAAGAACTTCTGTAGGCAGAACTTCTTTCCTGTGCAGTGACCGAGCACTAAACAGATTGTCCAGAGAGGGGGTGGAGTCTTCCTCACTGGAGATATTCCAGAACTGTCTGGAAACACAATCCTGTGTCCTGTGCTCTATGACCACTGCTTTATGCGGAGCCCAGCTATTGATATTTCTAGAGCATGAGAAATATTTAGTGACTGTGATATCAAAGGGCCATGTTGCAATCAGGCAGTGCTGGTAAAAGACTTAAAAGCCATTAAAATATACACTTCCTAACATATTGCAAGGCAGTTTGCCTAGTCCCTGCTAGCTCCTGTGGTCACTGGGATCCCCACAGCAGAGCACACATTCCTCCTAGCACATCCTGCTCCTGCTTCCTTCCACCTTTCAAGAGGAAACCCTTGATACCCTCCCTACCTTTGGCAAGGATCCAGAGCAAACAAGGAGATGCCATGGGAGGGCCTGTGGAAAGGGATTATTTCTCATTCCTTCTTCTCACCTACTCCTGATGGAGCTCCTTGCAGAGAGCTGGCTGCTCTGGAGTAGGGCCTGAATTATGTCCCATATGAAGTAGTCCCTGGTTCACTCTGGGAAAGTACACAATTTAGGATAGGATAGGATAGGATAGGATAGGATAGGATAGGATAGGACAGAATAAATTCAGTTAAAAGGGACCTACCTTGTCCAACTGCCTGACCAAAGATTGGTTTGGAATAAGTTCCTCTCTAACTGCAGGAATCATCTCACTTGTGCAATGGTTTAAGAGGAACATGGTGATGTGGACAGTTCATCCAAGGCAGTGTCCTGTCTCTTGCCATTACAAAAAGAATGTCCCTTAATGGCAGTTGGAAAAATCTTGTGGCAGGCAGAATGGAGATTTTCTTTCTCCAGATTTGTTGTCCAACAGTCATGACATCCTTTCAATGCTGAAACAGAAACCTTAACGTCATTTTGAAAATGTATCATCATTAGTTATGAAGCTTGTGGATATTCCTATTCCTTTTGCAGCCCTCTGACAGCTGTAAGATGGGTGGATGGATTTTATACCTCTCCCATGTTGTAAACCTTGATTCACTTTTTTTCCAGGTTAAAGAAATGTTTTTGAAACCTGAAGAGGAAAAACATATAGTACACTCCGAATATGTGCCTAGAGCCCGGATCAGTTTGATGCTTTAAAGTGTGACAACGATGTTTCAATGGAGAGGATGGAAAATTTTGAGAATCCCTCCTAAAACCATAGACTGCAATTCACTTAAACTCTCCTGGCTGCACAAGGCAACAGAACTTTCCAAAATTAAAAAAAAAAATTGTGTATGCATTAAAGTAACATTTGTTCTCTGGGAAAGGGAGTTGAAAGGAGCAAAATGTGTGTTCTTCTGAATAAATTAAACAAATTTTAAGTAAATGACAATACATTCCAAAGATGGCAAGACCTATAGTAAATTCCTAATCATTTATGGTGGTGTTTTTATTACCTGCTACCTACTGTGTTGTACCTAGTTCCAGACTAGCTACAGTCTGCATCAGCCAGGTTACAATTCTGCAAAAGCAAAGACATCATAAAAATACAGTGTACTTTAAAATGACTTTGAAAAAAATGGGACTCTTGCACTTGAAATATTAATCATCTGAGCAGAAGGGTGTTGCCTTTTCTACTTGTATGGAGATAATCCTTATTGATTTTCTCTGCAACAGTTAGCCACAGAGAAGCTTTTTAGGTAAGTGTTAAACAACAAAGAAATTAACATTGTACTAATGTAAAAGAAATTATCATTGTAATATGTCAAGAAAAACCCTCTTATTTTCTCAGTTTAAAGTGTCAGGGACTGCCCATTTATTACCCTTACTGGGCCATTTTCAGATGTATTTCCTGACTTTATGTCAGTATCCATCTGCTCTGCTGCATCAGATTGCTGAACAGGTACGACAAAATTTAAAGAAAACAGAAATATCTACAGATAGCTTTACATGTTTGTATTTTATCATTTTATCATTTTGTAGCTGGAAAAGAAAACATCAGGTCTATACTCAGGAGATGCATGTTGAGATCACAGAGGGGCCTTAGAACATCTGTGCCTCAGCTGATAAAAGAAATGCTCCAGAACCTGATGTTTTGGACCCTGAAATCCAGCTGTGGCACCCACAATCCTCTGTTTGGTACCCAGGCTGCCCACACAGTGACTTACACGAGAGGGAAGTGTCTCCAAATTAGATGTTAACTGCAACAAACGACTGAGCAAGAAGTGACCTATTTCAATTTAATAAGAGTCAAGGTTTTAATCCTCCCACTCCCTCTGTGCTGGGGTATACACAAGGGTTAAAGATTTCCCTTGGCATGGCAGAGCGCTATCAGAGGCAGTTAGGACCACACATTTGGATTTAAGGAGCTGTATGTCTCCCTGAGCTGTCTGTAGGGATCCTTTAATCTCAGTCTCAGCCTGTCCACAAACCAGCGCTCGCTGAAACATGTTAATAAAAAACCTCTTACTTTCTCAGCTTAAAGTTTCAGGCACTGCCCGTTTAATACTCTGCCTATAATATGCTTGTCCATAGTTTGCTGGGATTATCATTTAGTATCAAAAAATTGCTGTCAATTTTCCCGTAAGTTTTGCTGTTACTGCTGTTCTGGCCTCACCATGGAAGTGAAGTTACCTGAGGTGGGTTGCACAGGTCGGAAGAGGAAGATCATCCTCAGTGCCACCACCACATTTCCTCCTTACTGAATTGATCTCACTTCCTAACCTGGCAGAAAATTATCCACAGCCTGGCTGATACTGAGACAGTCAGCCACAGAAAGGAATAACTCAGGACAATTCAGGATAAGAGGAAATGTTGTCAAGTTGTGCCAGGGTAGGTATAGATTAGATACCGGGAAAAATTTCTTCACTGAAAGGGTTGTCAAGCATTGGAACGGACTGCCCAGGGAAAAAGTGGAATCAAAAAAGTTGTGAAGATATGGTGCTTAGGGCCATGGTTTGGTGGTGAACATGGAGCTCCCACGATCAGATGCAGCCTCAGGATGAGGGACAGACCTTGAGTCTTCGGTCACACAAGACTCACACCATTACCACCAGTACTAAGAATATGCTACATTTCCCTAATCCACCCCTTTTCTCCCTCCTCACCAAATCCATGCCTGGTTGTGATAAGGAATAACCAAGGCAGTTTTAGCTGTCTTTAACAAAAGTGTCCTGCTGCCTGATTAACCCTTGCTGACATAAACCAGGACACTAACCCAGCAGAAAAATATTCCTCTGGTTAGTTTTGTCTTAGAGGGGGTAACTCCTCTCTTCTAATCATAGCATCAAAGCTAAAAGCAGGACCTTAAGCAACTGGATGTGCTTGACTTGCCTGTAACCTGTAGCTGCTGGAATTAAACACTCACATTCACACAAAGACACAACAGTTCCTGAGGTATGGGGAGCAGCTAAACAAGATTGTGTTTCTGGTTTAAACATGTTAAGATCTGCAGCAGCAACACTCAAACAAAATAGAAAACAGGTCAAAAGAAGCACTCGTTAGATGAAACCCCTCTACAGAGCTACTGCTAAGATTTTAGTGCCGGGGGAATACATTGCAGAGTCTGTCATGTATTTATCTCCCAGCCTATCAGAGGATGGTGTCAAAAGAAATGATAAGTAAAAGATAAGCTAGTTTGAGACTGACAAGACCATGTTGTCTAGGTTGCCTGAACAGCAACACAGCAACATGTTAACCAGCATCGTTAGCAAATCAGGGACGGGAATTGCACGTCTGATGGCACTTGTGAGGAGCAGCCACCATCTAATGAGTGCCACGGGTCTGTGGTTAGTGCCGGGTACTGCCGGCTACATCTGTGAAACAAGGTGGAGATAAAAGATAAGAAATAATAAAGTGGGATGTCATTAATCAGCCTCCACAGAAGAAGCATATCAGTAGATAGCATTTAATAATGCATCGCCCCAAGCAGCTGGGTGTCTGAGCCTGATCTCATCCTCTGCATAAAGCATCTCCCCTGAGCCCCCGCTGTCTTTGTTCACTTCTTGAACTGCAGCAGCAAACCTGCTTTGCTGGCAGTGGGTGGGAGCAAGAGGCTCATCCTGCCAGGAGGTGATACACAATGCATAGGTTGCCTTTCTGCTCAATTTAAGGAAATAACAGCAAATAAGGCCATTTAGGCTAAACCATAATTACCAGCCAGCCCACTCATTACCAGTTAATATGAAACAAGATGGTACAGGTTGAGCACTGAAGACCCTGGTTAGCCAAGATGGGCCACACAGCTGCTGGGTTCAACCAAAGCAAATGAGTTTGACCTTGAAAACCTCAGGAATATCAATATGAATGAGTGTATCAGCTCAGTTCTGGGGAAGTAGCAGGCATGTTTCCAAGACAAAATAGCCATTGTGCAGCATGCCTGAATGTTCCACATATATGGAATACATATGATATGTGCACTGTTGTCCCTCCTCATGACCAGGAAACATGTCAACAACTGCAGTACACACTAAAAACAGCCCCGAGATCCAGGCAGGAGTGGGAGAAGTGTGTACACATGTGTGCATGAGGTAGTTGTGACTAGCTAAGCAGCTGAAGAAGTGGAGAAGTGTGATTTTGCATTGCTTCTCACAGAGGAAACGCAGCACATTTTAATCATTCCTACAGATCCTGTGGAGACACCATCAAACAGGCTCCAAAGGCAACACACTGATGAGAAGATGAATCATGTGTCCATTGCAGTCTAACACCTTCCTTGTGTATTTCGGAGGATACCTACACACTCTTGGTCCATCACCGATGGCATTCTACTGTAGGATGAGTAAATGCTTTCTCCATGGCATATCCTGACTCTACTCTTAATTTCAGGCCTTTTTTTAGATCTTCCTCTGAAACCTTTCCATCCATTCTTTTTTTTGTGTCTGTCTGTAGTGACAGGTTCCACAGAGCCAGAACACAGGTCTGAGCACTGAAAAGGTTTTCTGTGCCTGTATACACTTAGTCCTTGACACTATTTTGGCTTAGACCAAATAGCATTGCCTTCCAGAAAAGCCTTGGCATGTTTGACAAGTTATAATGCCAAGGCAGACATGGTTCAAGGGGCAGAGTTCAGCAGTACTGATCAGAGCCAAACCAATGGCCTTAAGACCCAAAACGTTATCACAGACAAATTGTACCATTCATATCCTTACAGCTCTTCCCCAAACAATTGTTTTCCTCAATCTCACCCTGAAAGAGATACAGAATAGTGACTGACTTGACTCATATAATGTTTTTTTAAAAAGTAGTGATGTCAAGGCAGTCATTTACTTTATCTGCTCATCCAGCCTGTCTCAGGCATCTGCTGTAAGAATAAAAGGTGAAATACAGACCTGAAATACCTCCATTACTTCTAAAGGCAGCATAAGGAGAATGGCTTTCAAGTAGAGCCCTGGTGACATGAATCACTCTCCAGCAGTCTGGATCATGCTCTGGCAGGGACAGGTCTTCCTTATCATCATCATCTGCAGGTTCAAGAGACCTGTAGCTATAGTGAGGTTGGTTTTGATGACAGCAGGCCTGGCTGGAGTGGAGGTGGAAGGGGAAGGGTCTGCAGAGAAAAAAGGTTCTGGATCAAAAGCCAGGAAGTGAACAGTGGAGATGCTGTCAGGGAGTTAAACACTGACACATTTTCTGGAGTGGGTCAAAAGAAAAAGTTTAAGAAGTACATTAGGATAAGTAATCATGAAACACTCCAGAGAAGTGAAGTGACAGGTCCCATTAGATGAACCAGTTTCCCCATACTCAAATCCTGAAGGCACAGAGGTCATCTGCTACATCACACATTCACAGGAGATCCGTATTCCTTATCTCCCTTTGATTATTTTAGGAATGATGCATTTGGCCAGAGCAGACAGTGGCTGAAGCACTTGCTGGAGCACAGGGCAGAGGTGTCACCAGGCAGCCAAAGTCACCTTCACACAGCCATAGAAAGCAGAGCTATAACCTGCTGGGGAAAGAAAACAACAACTCTGACAGACAAAAACAATGCCAAAGGTGTCCATAGGAGAAACATAAGTGAGAAGAAAGGACTGAAAAAATGACACATGCTTATACCTGTGTTAGCTCAGCCTGGCTCTCCTCGGTGTTAGCTCAGCCTGGCTCTCCCCTGAGCTGTCTACTCTGGGTGCAGTTTAACAGAGATGTTTCTTTGGAGCAGAGCTGAGTGTGACAGTCTGATTTCAGGCTGTTCCTTCTCGCTGATTTAAGAGGAAGAGCAAAGTATTTACCTGATCATTTTGTGAGTAGCTGTGAGAATCTGTCACTTTTGATATGGTGCCAGAACATGTAAACTGCTCAGTGCATCATAATTCCAATCTCTGCTGACTCTGTTCATATATATTTTGTGAAAATTACCAGAAAATCTTATTTCCTCCTTAAACTGCCTTTGCCAAATGTTGCAGTAACTAAAGAATGAACCTGACTTTAATAAACTCTTAGGAAGTAATTCAGACTTGAGAGAGCCTGTTAAGAAATGTGGTTTATTCTTGTAAGCACAAATAAAACAAGCTTCTAATTTTCTGAAGCACTTTTCTTCAGAGCCTTGGCTTTTTTATTTTTCCCCCCAAAATCATGATTTCTCTTCTGTCATCAATAAACAAAGTGCCTGGACTTCCTTCATTCAAGGCTATTACCTAATTACTGAAAATCATTCTAAAAACAAGTAAAAAAAGCTAAAAAAGGGGTTAAAAAGCCCTGTCATATATAATAGGGAGATATACATATGGGGACCCATATATAATATATGTCTCTGACAGCGACACAGTCCAGCTAAACTAACAGATTCTTCCATTTCCAGAGATTTGACTGCAGACAGTTGTTTTGCATTGTGTATTGATGCAAACTGCACAGTAGCAAAACTACACAACCAACCCAAGCTGCATCAGCTGCCGAAGTGACCTAATTTTTATAACAATGTGTATTTTTATGAACGATGATAAAAGCACAGGACTGTGCATGGGATGGAATATTCCATGGAAAATGCTGAAATCTGGTACCAACTCTGGTGACACAGGTGGCCTTGCTCCTCCTCAGGAGGAAGACACAGATCCCTTAATTAAGTTCAGACACTGAGTGTATGAACCGGTTATTTATTTTATGTACATCAGCCTGTCACATGTGGGGTTCTGAAGCCTGGCTGTGCCCCATCAGGTGGCAGTGGAGGGTCCCAGATGATGGACAGCGCTGGCAGATGTGCAACAAGGTCCTTCTGCTCCAGCATTTTTCCCTTTGCCCTGTCACAGCTGGAATTGTACTGCACACGCAAAACTGCTGTCTTGTTCAAAAACTTGCCTTCATTGAAAATATAGGAGTGCCCTCTGGTGGAAAACTGAGCAGCTGGCTCTCCAATGTCACCAAAATAACCGTCCTTTCTCAAATGCAAATACCGATTTGTTGCTGGTAAACCAAAAGGTCAGCTCAGCTCTTAGTTACATCACTGGATGTTTCAAGGCCAGATTGGTCATTTTGTGCTTCATCATTCTGCAAGGAAGTCGTCAGAGCCCTGAGGCTCCAGGTTGTCAAACCAGGGGCAGTGGTTTGGTGAACATATCAGAGAATCATAGAATGGTTTGGGTTGGAAGGGGCCTTAAAGATCATCTGGTTCCATCCCCTGCCATGGGCAGGGACACCTTCCACTATCCCAGGTTGCTCCAAGCCCCATCCAACCTGGTCTTGAACACTTCCAGGGATGGGGCAGCCACAGCTTCTCTGGGCAGCCTGTGCCAGTTTTGAGTTTTCCTCTAAGAATGAGTGTGATCCCGTTGTTCTGCAGTCTGGAGCTCCATCCAGATGTGTGCCAGGGCTTGGCTGCCTGTGCTCCTGGTATCCATGGCTCAAGCACTCACACTTCACTCCTACTAATGGGAAGGAGCAGATGGAAAGTTTGCAGAGGGTCAGCAAAGTAAAAACAGAGAAATTAAGTACTTTTGAGATATGTGTATTAGTAGCTCAATGATTTAAAAGTGCAAAAAGCAACATGGAAAGGTAAAAAAGGAAAAAATTATTTTAAAAAAAGCCTTGAAATTGGGTTAGGAGCTAATTGGGAATCATCAGGTTTTTGGGTGAGCTATCAGAGCCATCTGTGTCCACAGAGCAGGTAGAAATTCGTATCAGAGCAGTGCTGAAAGAAAGGCAAAGGGAGAAAGAGTGAAAGAGTGAAAGAGTGAAAGAGTGAAAGAGTGAAAGAGAGAAAGAAAGAAAGAGAAAGAAAGAAAGAAAGAAAGAAAGAAAGAAAGAAAGAAAGAAAGAAAGAAAGAAAGAAAGAAAGAAAGAAAGAAAAAGAAAGAAAGAAAGAAAAGAAAGAAAGAACGAAAGTTAGTTTGAGTTAGATAGGAAAATCAAGGAAAGCAGTAGTAATTTACTAATAAACTCAGGCTCTCAGATGATGACGTTCTTTTAAGGTAAATATACCTTAACTTGATTTTTTGATAACCCGAACAGATATTGTGATTTGTTGCTGGGCACTAAAAGTATCCTTAGAGAAGATGAAAAAATGCCCCGCTTGTACAACATGGAATATTAAAGAAAAATTACTTTGGCAAACAGCAAGTTTCCTGGTAAACACTCTCTGGCTCTGTGGGAGTGGTACTTCACTGGCCCAAGGTGTTTGCTTTCCACAGAGCCAAGGACAAGCAAGAAAAAGGTCTGTGAGACTGAAATCTGCAGGTCTGTCATATGAGAACGTCACAATGTAAATTTTTTTAATATTTACCTCCTAAAGCCACATAGAAATGGGGATAATCCAGGCAGTGAAATTTAAACCTCTACTCATACGGAGAGGAAATGCAATAAATGTCCACGCAAGTGGTTTTCACTACAACAGAACAGTGGGATAACAGAGGGGTAGTCAATGCTGATGAAATTCACCACCAATACTTAACTAATTGAACATATCTTTGAACCATGATCAACGTTCAAGGCAAGGTTGGATGAGGCTCTGAGCAACCTGTTCTAGTGGGTCTCATCCCTGCCTATTGGAACTATAGGATCTTTAAGGTCCCTTGCAATTCTGTGATTCTGTGATTCTAGCAACCAACTTCATGAAGACAATCATCACACAAAAGTCACTTAGAGAATTGGAAAGATGGATATGGAACTTCTGACTAAAAAAAGGAACTAAAGGAGCACTTGAACCACTGACCTCATCTGATTCAGGGTAAAATTTTGAATTGAATTATTGAAAAAGCAATGCATAAATCCCTGGTGTTGGAATGAAGGCTTCTCTGGACTTAGGCCCAGATGAAAGCCAAAGCATAGGAGCTGAATTAAAACCTTTGGACAAGCTGAGATACATGAAGTCATACCAAAGTAAAATAGAAATTTTAAATAGATTTTTAGCTTTCAGTAGAAATACATGCTAAGTGCCTTAAACATTAAAAAGCTGCAGCAGAGACCTTAAACACAGTTCTTTCTGCAGCAGTGTTGCCTTTTCACAGAATTCTTTATTTTAGACAAAATATAGATAGAACGATATTGTTCACATTTTTTAGATATAATGTTCACATAAACAATAAGAGCTGATAGAAACTGTATACGTAAATCTGTGTAATACCTGTGTAATGCTTACGGCTGTTAGAATTAGACCAAGATAGGGTAAGAAAAGAAAAACTAGAATCATGTATTGATTTCATTAGTTAATTAACACATATAATCCACACTTCTGTGAGAAAAGATATACGAATAAAAAGGAATCATAGGAAATTAGAAGAAGATGTTGTATGCTGCCTGCTGTTTTGCTGCTGCTGCTGTTACTGCTTGGCTTTATCATGTAACCCCCTTCGAACTCTGCCTTCAAGAAACTATGAGACTATGAAATAAAGAACTTTGCAGAACAGCAGCCTCCTCTGCTCTCTTCTACCCTGGTCCGAGAAGGAAGGGTATCCCGTCAAAAAATCAACACCTGGAAGCTATGCTGATGGCAAAACACGTCTAATATTTCAAACTTCCATCAAGCAAGCCTGTGAGAGGAAGAGGCCTCATGGTCAAAGTCCTTAAAAGGAGACTTTTACATTTTCCTTTAGGTACCCAAAGCAACAATATGATACAAGTTACTCGGCTGCTCTGGTATGCAAACTGCTGGCACAAAAAGAACCTGCTTGTTTTCAACTGGAAGAATCAAGGCTAAAGTAGAATAATTACGTCAAGTGGCTGGGTATGGTAAAGTAAATACAATCAGTATCACCTGGAAAATGGCAGGGCTGCTTTGGGCTGCAATGGCTCTCACATTTACTGTGTCAGTAATGCCATGTACAGACAAGGTTGCAATGGGAAGGCTCAGAAATATCATAGTTTGGATACACCAGAGGCAAAACTAGGTTGAAAGGGAGAAATGGAATTAGGAAAGGACTGCTTATTTGAGAGGAATTTGAGAACAGAGAATGGGGTGAAAGGGAAGGGAAAATATGGGCTCAAACTCAGAAAAAGGGAAAATGAAGAATAGAATCAAAGAACAAAAGGAAGTGAAGGACATTGACAGACATTAGTGACAGCTGAGGGCCACCCACTGTAAAACCCAAAGTACTTTTCATCAGGTCAATGTCTGGGTGAACAGTATTTATATAATTGTAATTTGATAGTGGATCTAGATGTCGATTTACACTGCAGAAATATAATTAATAGCTCCATGGTTGCACACAAATGCCTGCATAGAAGTCAATTAATATTCACAGAATCATAGAATTGCTGAATCACAGAATGGTTTGGGTTGGAAAGGACCTGAAAGATCATCTTTCCAACCCCCTGCCATGGGCAGGGACACCTTCCACTATCCCAGGTTGCTCCAAGCCCTGTCCAGCCTGGCCTTGGACACTTCCAGGGATAGGACAACCACAGCTTCTCTGGGCAACCTGTGCCACCTCACGACCCTCTGAGTAAAGAATTTCTTCCTAACATCTAATCTAACCCTGCCCTTAGTCAGTTTGAAGTCATGACCTCTTGTCCTGTCACTCCATGCCTTTGCCAAAAGTCTGTCTCCAGCTCTCTTGGAGCCCCTTTAGGTGCTGAAAGGTGCTCCAAGGCCTCCCTGGAGCCTTCTCTTCTCCAGACTGTGCAATCCTAATTCTCTCAGCCTTTCATATTCCCTTAAGCATTTCGCTCAGCTGTGAGTCCACAACTTCCTGACATTCCCCAGGGTATCCTGCCAGGGCTCCAGCTAAAATCTGGACAGGCACAAGTTTTCCCTATGCACTTTGCAACATCCTTAGCACTGCGAGGGTGTCTTGGACATCTTGTTTTATATGAAACGGTGCCAAGTGCCTCCTTACAGGCTGCTGCATTTAGACTTAGGTCTCCACGAACCTAGAAGATCTCCCTCCTTCTGATGGGATAACTAACTTAGAAGTAGAAACCTACATTTCAGATATCCTCTTTTAGCTAGACAACTGTACAATTCAACTGTATTTATGACTTATCTCAAAAGAGTTTATTCATTGATTTAGGAAGAACTGCATGTATTTGCTGTTCCCTGACCTGACCATAGAAAAGCACTAACGCAAGCACGTGTACCGAGATATCATTGATAGGCGTGTGGACAACTGGATATTTTCCAACAGCAGAAAGCTGTAAAAGTTGTGTATTAGTTTCAATCAGGAAATATTTTTTCCTTAGCAATCATTTTTCCGTGGTTCAGTGTGGTACAGAACAGTGTGTTCTAGGCTCATCTTTCTGGACTGTGTGTACATTTTCTATCACATCTCATCTCTCTAAAGGGAAAAACACTGCAGGATGCAGAAACCAGGAATCTATGTCTGCCTTTGCAGCACTTTTCCTCAGGTCCTTTTCCAGCAAATAACTACTCCCTTTTGCCTTCTTCCCCATCCAGCCTTATAATTCCTTCATGTGGAAAGGCTCAGCTTCAGTGAGGTGTGCAGAAAGCCACCTCAGTCAAGATATGCCTTGAATGGGTATTTAAAATACCCTGTGGTTATGTAGCTTATGTTCATCTTTTATCAACTTGTTTCCAGCTTCAGATTGTTATCAAATCTGTTCCACTACAAAAAGAGGTGAGAAGCCACTCCACAAAGAAGCTTGTCTGTGGCCAAATGCAGTTGGTTCAGGAATTATTATGAGTCAAGCTGCATTTAATCAGCAATATCATTTCCAAATGACTCTTCAAGCTGGGATTCAGTGATTTTAAGTGGAGATTCTATGAATACTTATTTTCACAGCGCCCAATATTTCTCATTTGCTTACTGCAACCAGTCCAATAGAATTCTCCATGTGAGACTCACCAACTTGGCAATCAGATTTTCCTGTTTTCTAATATATTTTAACATAAGTTTCACTCACACAAAGTTCCAAGATATTTTTACCAACTGGACACCATAGAAAGAAGACCAACCTTCTGCTTTACTTTTATGTCAAATGCATGAAAAGGCTAAAATGCTCATAAATAAGCTCTTAAGGAATATAAATATTTTAAGGAATTAATTTTACACCCACAATTTTGAAAAGATTTCACAATAGAAGGCCCCACATTGTCACTACTGCTAAAATACAGGAAATCTTTTTCCAGCAAATACATGTAGGAAACAAAGAGGTATTCATGAAAAACTTCAATTTGTGTAGCCTGTTTTTCTCAAACAAGAATGTCTGAAGTCATTAACCATGTAAACTGAAGTCAACCCCATAAAACCTGTTTTATCCATGAGTAAAAAACAAATGCCTCCAGATGATCATCACATTTGAGATATCTATGATAGTCTGAGTCTGCATTGCTTTGTGTCTTTCACTATTAGTTAGAAAGAAAAGAGTGTATTTCTCACTTCCTTTAAAAAACAGTAAAATTAATAAATTACTTATATTGAAAGTCAGTTTGGATTCTAAGAAAAGTCATTATGGTTTGTTTGCTCTGTTTCCTGTTGGCCAGGCTTATTTTAAACAAGGGATTTGTTCTAAAGGATCAGCTGGGCTTTTGTTTGGTTACACCTGACTCTCACAGAGGAAGACATATCTGAAAAAAAGACTGTTGTTCTAATGGTCTCCACGCAAAATTCTTCTCTGCTCACATTCTGTGTATCCTTCCACACTGCCGTTATAATTCACTTACAACAGGCATCAGTGTTGGAGTGCACTGGGTGGTGGTAGAGAGATGGGCCCTGAGGATCAGGGAGAGGGGCTCTGTCCTGGGCCCAGAGGTGACCCCGGGGGTGCATCCAGGTCACCGGGGATGGTCTGAGAGAGGATTGTGTGTTTATGGGCAGACTGGGCCTATGAGAAGTGTTAATTGTAGTTTGTGGCCTTATAGGGCATTGTTTGCCTATTACCATACTAGGTAAAATCTGTGCAATGCCCCAGGTGATTGGGGGACACTGTGGTGAACACCTTTCCTGTTTACATGATGTTATATCCTGTTGGGTGCTGGGATTTAGGGAATTCTGACTGAGCAATAAAGGACTTTGCCACTCTCCATCTGATGAGCAAAGTCCTTGCCCATGCATCATTACTGCACATCAGTTTATTTGGTTTATGGGAGAAATACGTTTGAAGGGATGTAGCTTATCTCTCTCCTTGACCTGTCTCTGACATTTTCTCTTATTCCAATCCAACGTTTTAAATATATAAGACATTTTGCTTCCGAAAGGTGACTTGAGAAGTGTGTTTTATCTATTTACAAGAAAAAGTAGAGCTCAAATACAAGTACTTTCACTAATGGGTTATCTCAGGAGAAGGGATGAGTTTTACCCCAGATTTCTTTTCTGGAGCCAGATCCTTGACGTCCCATAGCAGAGATTTAGAAAATGTTACTAATGACTTACTAGTTCTAAAGTGAAGCTGAAGTGACAATCCCTATATGCTCAAAAAAGAACAATTATGCATTTTTACACTGCTCAGCTTTGCCACATTTCAGCAAAGATTGAAATGAGCACGAGCATGGGCATGTATTGAACTTGATACAAGAAGTGTATGATTGTAGTGATTGGATCATTTACTAATCCATTCTGGGCTTCATGAAAATGACTTTCACACACATATGCAAAATTCTTTCTGCAATTTTATATGTTAGACTTCAAAACCCTTCTAGAGTAGTAGTACTACTAAAGAATGAAGTTTATCACCCAAGGAAACCATGAAATCTCCTTGCTGCAAGCTTTCTAGAAACATATAGAAAAACATCTCTAAGGAACAGCCTATTTTTTACAGATCACCTTCTGGGAGCATAAGAGAAGGACTAGGCCTCTAAAAGTTTCTGGATAACATTTTTTTTTTTTTTTAATTATTCCATTATACTGTGCTTGCGTACAGTTACTGTTGGTTCATTTAGGTTTTTTGTTTACTTTCCTTGGTGATGAATACACAGGCAAAGGTTTCAAGTTTCAAAGTACCATGAAAGGAGACTTTCTGCAACCACAGAATCATCGAATGGTTTGGATTGGCAGGGACCTTAAGCAACATCCATTCCCAACACCTCTGCCATGGGCAGGGACACCTTCCACTAGACCAGGTTGCTCCAAGCCCCATCCAACCTGGCCTTGAACACTTCCGGGGATGGAGCAGCCACAGCTTCTCCTCACACTGCCAGCCTTCAGGTCTGCTGTTGGAGGTCACCTGTAGGCAAAGGTCCCTAAATGTCTTTTCTGAAAGCGAATTTCAACCCTTAACGACAGCACCTGTGCCACAGAGGGCAGACACCTGACCAGCACATCTCCTTGGACTGAAAGGTGATGGAGAGGAGCCATGGTGAGGAGCTTGGCTCACTGAAGACCAAAGGCACACATGGAATGCTGCGTTTTCCTGAGAAGCATGCACTTTGTCTACCTGCTTTTCACCCTGCCTGAACACACGCCTCCTCCAATTCAAAACCAATGATGTGGGGTTATAAGAGTGCTGCCATCACAATTTCCTATTTGCAAGTCAAACATCTCAACCCTGGTGGTCCAACAGCCTTTGAAGAGACTCCTAACTTCTGCATTTCCATGCCTGGCCTTTGCCACTCTTTTGGAGGGGCATCAACCCGCCGCTGACAGCATCTGTTGGATTGATTGACTCTGTTGCTTCTCTCCCTAGTAACAATTTGGAGTGGAAGGGGAGTCGGGTCGTGTGGAAGAAATCAATAATGTCCCTTTTTGCCAAACAAAGTTGGGTCTTCAAGGTGTTCCGTACAGCCAAGGAAAAGATCTATGCAAAGTTCTGGACCACACAGAACTGTAAGGAACCCAAAGCCCTACTTTAGCTGTCATTAACTTCAATGGAAATAAAGAATTGAAGAAACTGGATTTTTGTCTTCATTGCTTGAGATCAAATCACATTCCTGTAGTTCAGGTTTACACAAGGGCACTAGGAGAACTTCCGCAGTCAAATCCTTCAAGCTGATCTTTTTTTAAGAACTTTACATAAATTTATCTTTAAAAATATTCATACATTTGCAGAACCCCATGGAATGAATTCTTAATTTATTTTTTTAATTAAATTACCCCACCCCTTCAGATAATCCACATGAGGAAGTGGGAATTGCTACACTAAATCGTTCTTTGTACCATGGTTCCGGATGTCAGTTTTATTAATCTTTTATTTCTTCCCAATTATTTCACCCACAGACCATGAATTGCAGCATATCTGACAGTCATCCTTTAGAGAACAAATCGTTTTCCCTATTCAAACAGGTGGGGCATGCTTTAAAGAAATACGTGCAGTAGCATAATTTCATTTTAACAGCACAAATAAAACTCAGGTGACTGTAATGAATTAATGAAAATTGCTGAGTATGGTGGATGGGGTAAAAGAATGGAAGTATCTCCCAGGACACTGAGAATCTGGAGCTGCTAGACTGCCTCCCCTCACAGTCAACAGAAACGCAGTCTTATGAGGCTTTCTGATGGTGATAACCGTGGTCTCATCAAAATTGTCACAAGCACTTCAGATAAAAAAGTGCCTTTGCCCTTATCTCAGAACATGGAAGGATATGGGAGGCCTTATCAGAGGCAGCTTCCCGTAAGTGCTGCCCGCTATACAAACAAAGAACAAAGGCAGCTGTGTTTTCCAACACAGGGATTGTAATACAGTATTAAAATGCTGGCAACAGCAGACAGCTGCAGGAATTCTGCAGAAATCTGGAAACAGTGAGACAATATTGACTTGCAGTGTGGGCAGCAACCTCAAGCCAGCATGGTGAAAAGGGTGCTCAGTGTGCAACACAACCCAGCAAAGGCAAGGATGAGGAAGGGAACCAAGAAAGGAAGAAGGAGATGTGCAGACGCTTTATGCCTTCTGATAGCCAACAGAATGCATGGAAGGAAGCAAGAAAGGTTGTGTCTCAGCAACGAGGACCTGTCAAAGCTGCCACTGTGACATAACCTTTTAAGCAAATGGAAGCAAAGATTCTGCAAAAAGGAAATGTGAACTGAGTGATGCCAGATTGCACAGGGCTTGGAGCAACCTGGTCTAGCGGAAGGTGTCCCCGGTCCATGGCAGGGGTTTGGAACTCGAAGGTCTTTAAGGTCCTTTCAACCTGACCATTCTATGCTGCACTAGAGCAGAGCACATGCCACACATCTCTCGATTGAAGAGGGAAATTGTGCAACATCTGCAGCCATTCTGCAATAAGTTAACCTTGAGCAACACGTGGGTGAGTTATGTGTACAATAATCACAGAATCACAGAATCACAGAATCACAGAATGGTTTAGGTTGGAAGAGACCTTAAATTTAGATCATCTCATTCCACCCCCTGCCATGGGCTAGACCAGCTTGCTCAGAGCCCCATCCAGCCTTGTCTTGAACATTTCCAGGGATGGGGCAGCCACAGCTTCTCTGGGCAACCACTTCTAGTGTCTCACCACACACATAGTCAAGAATTTCTCCCTAATATCCAATCTAAACCTGTCCCCTTTCAGTTTAAAGCCATTCACCTTTGTCCTATCAATACATGCCCTGGTAAGAAGTGATGTCCAGTGCCACAGCCACAGTGAGCTAATGGAATATAAGTTTTATTCAGCAAATGGAAGTTCAGGAACCACTTGGAAGAAAATACCGCTGTGTTGCCCACACAGTGCGCAGGTCATTCTGTGTACAGCTAAGAAGTTGCTCACTTATGTCTGTGCCTCAAAATATTTATCCTACTCTTTTGCCAGAGACAGGAAAGACAACTGCGAAACAACCAGCCCTGAACTCAAGCTTTTATTTTGTGAACACATTAGCACTGTAGCTTGCTGATCAGACTAGAAGTTCTCCAAAAGCACAGGTCTTCTGTTTTCTCTTTTTCCTTGCCCTGGAGACAAGGAAAAAAAAAAAAAAAAACAACAAACCCAGAACAATGCAGCTCGATTGGTTAATTTTCAGTCACTTGTTCCGTAAGAAAAGTTCTTTCTTCCACAACGGGCAGCCCCAAAGCTGATGTCATTTATCAGCAATAAATATTGACAAGAAAAAAAAAAGGGGAAATGTATATATATATACAACCCTGGACTGGGGAGAGCCTCTCACACTCCTGCCAATTCCTCAGGTACAGGAGGATTCTGGTGGATGAAGGTAATGTATGCAGAACTGAATTTCAGCCTTAGGGATTTTACCCATAGAGTCTCTTGGTCAGTATTGATTGGGCATTGTGCTGCAAAGGTTAATAGAATTAGTAGCTAAGTTGTACCAAATGTGGTAATTAAAAGAAAATATCTGCTTATAATATCTCAGAGAAAGAACATAAAATAAATTTTATCTTCTGCTCTGAAACCACACCTTCCACCTGTAGGGGTGAAAAATGGCTTCAGTGGAATCTAATTCCCATATTTCCTTGGATCAAAATGTAACTCTTGGACCCACTTGCTTCATTCTTGAACTGTGAATGTAAATTAATTCATTTTTCAGAGGTGGTCAGTCATGGAAAATGCTTTTCTAATGTCTTTTCAATTATTTTGATTTTATTTCACTTGAGTATTGGGATTTACAAGTACAGCTGAACTAATAATTTGGTCATCTCTAAATGTTAACTATCTGTCCAAGCTTTCATGTATATGTGCTGCTAAAATGTCTGATCTCTACTACAGTATGTAATAAGCTGATTGTCTTTTCTTAATGCAGAGAGAATTTATTTTTTTTAATGAAATTTAAAGATGTAAACTCAAAGAAGGTAGAGGAAAAAGATATTAAAGTAACTGAAAAGATAAATATTCCCACTCTTCTAAACTTTCAAACCTGGTATGCCCTTGAAAGCTGTATCAGACGCCAGGAGAAAGGTTCTGCTGAGGAGTGAAACACCAGGATCAAACACTGAGACTGTATTTTTCAAACAGAACATTTTTTTTTTCTAGTTTTGAAGCTATCAGTGTTTATTTCATCTGTTTTTATACCCAATCAAATTTTCGTGAAACCTCAGGTTTTCAAGTAGAGCTGCCTAAAAATGCATTGCTGGCATTTGTTTTTCGGAAGCATAGAAGTGATTTAGTGGATTGAGTACTATTCACAGAGAAGGATAATTGTATCTGGGAACCATTACCTCTTGGTTTTGAAAGTAAAGCCCAACACATTTAGTCTGAGAGGCAGATTGGACGGTAGGTCTGGCAGTTGAAGATGTGCAGTAGTATTTAATCAACTTTAACTCTGGATCTAGAAATATTTTATGTTTCCAGTTGCAGCACTTAATTTTTAGACATGGAAGAAAACTCTTCCATGTCTAAAAATATCCTTTCAATTTAAGAATTTATTCTTCATTAATATCAGTGAGATCTCTGCCTCTACCTCATGCAAATTATTTCCTTACGAAATCACAGGACAAAGAAAATAAAGACTGAATATCTGAATTACATGATAGAACAAGGGGCATTGGTTCTAAAGGAGAGACAATTAATTTTTTTTTTTTACAAAGACAGTTTCCCTATCAAGCAGGATTTCCTAGATTTCTATTGACCTGTACTGCTCACACGGTGAGTTTTTCTCAGAGGCCAGCTCTAAGACTTTTTATATTTGTTAGGTTTTATTATCTCTATTTCCCTCTTGCCTGTCTGGTTTAAGGTAACCTGCTGAGCTCAAAGCTAGTCTTCTTTGGGATTTTGCCACATCTTTACTCTTTAACAACCAAAAAGACATTTTCCCACATCAATACAAAGTTATATAACTTTTGCTTTTTCTGACGTACAGAAAAACTATCTGTGTGTATGAGTGGGTTTCAGAGTGTCTGTGTACATCTGTATGAGGTGCCTTAGGACTCAGAGTGCAGTAGCCAACATTATTTGTTAACAACATCGTATTTGAAGGTTTTCTTTGTGTCTAGGTGTCAGATGAAACATGAGGGTGATCACCACCATTTGCCTCAGCCATTATGATGCTGATTTAATGAGGAAATGGGGAACAAGGAAAGAAGTGGAGAAAACAGTCCATGTCTTCAGTGCTCTGTTGTAAAGGCTAGGTTTAGTTTAGCACGCTGCAGCCTTCCGTGGGAGCGCAGCGGAGCTTCTTGGAGCAGGACAGCCATTCTGTCCTCCTGTAGTCCATTTTGGATGGCCCCGCAGTCTTGCTCTGTTAGCCGTCAGCCTTACAGTGATGGAGAAGGAGGCGAGAAGGATCTCTCCATGAGGGTTTCAGAGGACCTTTAGTGGGTACATCTTGTCCCGGTGACCCCCAGAGGCAGAGAGACCACACAGCCCAAGTGCAGGGGGTTTTGTCAGATCACAGGGGCGGTACATGGGGGGAGTTGGGGTACAGGAACCAATAGGGAGAACCTGAGGGAGTGGCCAGGGCTAGGGAAAGAGGAAAGTGGGAGGGAATAATATGGGATCAGAAGAGCAGTGGGTAACGAGGTCATCACAGTGCTCCACTCCAAAACGCCAGCTCTCACTATGGATGATGTTTGAGAAGGATTCTGACGTGACAGCAGTGAACACATTAATGGGCTTTTTTTTACACAGAAGGAGCCAAACATGAAGGAAATGCTGCAAATTCAAGATATCTTGAATAAAGGAGTCAAAAGGGGGCTGAACCATCTGTTTCAAGCAACACACAACTTTATGCTATTTAGAGTCCCTGCTTCCATGCAAGGTGGAGTCTGCTCTCTGTAGGAGACAGTGCCCATGAACAGTTTCAGCTCATCCCTATTCAGAATCAACTAAAATAAACTTCTTTGTGCAGGCTTGACTTTGCAACAGTTTTGTATCTTGTTCACATATCACATTGTGCCATAAAATGTGTGCAACAGAGACTAATGGATTTTGGGGTTTTGTTTTTGGCTTTTTCCCCCTGTAGAAATGGATCTACTAACTGCAGTTATTTTCCTGGCTGCTTTGCTACACCAATCTGATGGACAGGTGAGAACATTCATGTGTGCAAAACACCCATATCTGACTCCTTTGTATAGATATCTGACCTGATGTAGTCTGATCTTGTGATCTCTAGAGACTTAGAATTCAGGAGTGCAAGTATTGTTAATATGTTAGTGTAACACACTGAAGATGAGCTCTCATTGCGTACAGATTTTTGTATAACTATTATCATTATTATTATTATTATTTGTGTGTTGGTTGAGCAACCTGGTCTAGTGGAAGGTGTCCCTGTATATGACAGGGGGTTTGGAGCTACTGGCTCTTTCAGCTTGCAACCCAAATCATTCGGTGATTCTGCCTACCAAAATATTCTTCCTTTCATGGGACTAATTTAAAAAAGACATTTTTCATCAATAAATAAATAATTTAAGATTCAGAAGTCTGATTAATAAACCTCTTAGAGTGGATTAATCTTGTAAGATGTAGATATCTACTAAATAGGCACTTGAATGTGAGCTATTTATGTCATTATTTCATTCTTACGAATGAATGAAAAGAAACAAGTACTTTAGGAAAGAAAATTATAATTTTCTTCAATAAATCTCAGGTGAACCATGTTGTAAGTTGATACTTTCTTTTGCCTGAGTATAGCTGCAGCCTAAAACAACCGGCTGAGATGTTATTTCTACCACCATAAATGTCTTCAGTTAAACAAAATTTATGACATTAATTCTTGGGGTAGATTCAGTTGACAAACAAAAGTGACAAGAAGCTCATAATTTATCTTGTTTATTAAAATTCTGTTAACTGGAACTTTCACTGTTATTTTTTCCAGGTTTTTCCATATAAAAAAGTGAACGCTTTCTCCTTTCCTCATTTTAAGCCTCAAAAGGAAAAACAGATCCTTGAGCTACACAATGAAATACGGAGATCTGTAAATCCCCCAGCCAGGAACATGCTGAAGATGGTGAGCTATGAATTACAGCTAGTCTGCTTTTCCCTTAAAGGAAAGCATATGACAAGCCCAGCATCAAAGGAGGCTGTGGAATGAAGGGATTAAGAGCAGCCTGATGAGGAGGACTTGGAGGTGTTCATGGACGAGAAACTCAACGTGAGAGAGCAAGATGCTCCGAGGGCTGGAGTACCTCTGCTCTGGAGACAGACTGGGAGAGCTGGGGGTGTTCAGCCTGGAGAAGAGAAGGATCCAGGGAGACCTTAGAGCCCCTTCCAGTGCCTAAAGGGAGGCTGTAAGAATGAGGAAAAACACTTTATCAAGGCCTCTTGCAATAGCACAAGGGATAATGGTTTTCAGTTAAAAGCAGGTAAATTAAGATTAGATATAGGAAGAAGATTTTTATGATTAGGGTGGTGAGGCCCTGGCACAGGTTTCCCAGAGAAGCTGTGGCTGCCCCATCCCTGGAAGTGTCCAAGGCCAGATTGGAGAGGACTTGGAGCAACCTGGTCCAGTTGAAGATGTTCCTGCTCATTGCACAGGGGTTGGACTAGATGACCCTTCATTGCCCATTCCAAGCCAATCAATGATTCTCTGATTCTAAAAAGAGAAACACAAGCCCTGGATGAAGGAAAGAGCATGCAAAGCAAAGGGGGAGCGGGAGCCTGAGCAGCAGCTTCTGAATCTCACACTATCAGGAGGAAAAAAAGGGACCTAGATCTGCAAAACTTCTCCCATCCCTGTCACCCCTGATATTCCTTTTTATCCCTATGCCACGAGCAGATGAGCTGGTCAGTGCTTTGTGGTTAAGCCTGCAAACATTCCTCAGGTTCAAAGCCCAGCTGATATCAATCACCACAACTCAGCTGCACCTGGGCTGAAAATCAGTTTTATACTTTTTAGTCCAGTGCACCCAGCAGTGTTCACTTGGACACAAAGCTGAAAGAACTCAGCAGTAAGTTAGAAAAACCCTTTTAATCTGCACCATCTGGAGATCGGGGCTGTGTGACAGAACTGTGCAGAATTACCTGCTCTGAAACCTTTAAGAGTTGAAGAAATGTGGTTCCCTTGCCCCAGGAGAGTAAACCAGCACAACTCCTCCTCTTTCTGTTGAGGGCCATTGGGAGCATCCAGTGCTCAACACCCATTCCTATTTTTTTCTTCTTCTCACGGGCTGCACTAACCTATTTATGACCTGGATACTTCTTCCTTTGTGTCTTTCAGGTGTGGAGTGATAAAGCTGCCAAAAATGCTCAGAAATGGGCAAATCAGTGTGAGATGAAAATCAGTCCAAGAGACAAGAGAGTTATTAATGGTACTGACAAAGATGGAGCCTGAGATGATGGGTTAATGACAGTTTGCAGATGACCCCTGTGAATGTGAAAGAGAAATAAGGAAGACTTTTAATCTGTTATAGAATAGATTTTTAAGATTATTAGAATACCATTTTAGGACCTAGTCTAGAAGAAGATGTCCCTACCCATGGCAAGGGGCTTGGAACAAAATTATCTTTAGGTCCCTTCCAACACAAACCACTCTGTGATTCTGTGATTATGAAACACAGAAACATAATTTTTGTCAGATGAATACTCTGAAAGACAACTTGTTGGAACTCCTTAAAATCACACGGCAAAGTGATTGGCATCATAGGCATTTTTTTAAGAATATAGCCACAGCCCCTCTGTCCCACCTCCCACCCTACAGTTTGCTTCTCTCCTAATAAAATAGATTTACTTCTTCTCCAGGTGTCACCTGTGGTGAGAATGTGTTACTGTCATCCTACCCAAGAACGTGGGCTGATGCAATTCAAGTGTGGTACAGCCAGTCCTCCAACTTCAAGTATGGATATGGAGCAATCTCAAAAAATGTCAATGTCGAGAGCTACACTCAGGTATGGAGACTTGAAACAAACTGCAGGGGTACACCAGAATTACAGGAGTACACTTAAGGCAGCTGGGAGTTATTTATAATCAGAAATAAATTATCAGTGTCATCAAACTATTATCTATCATTCACACTCTGATCCAAAGACGAATTATAAACTAAAATTCTTTTCCATCTAATTAGGAGGCAGTGGAACCAGTATTTTGGAAGACCTGTTCAAAAGAGAAATATTATTCTGCAGAAAAACTTTTCTTTAGAAATATCTTTAATTCAGAAATAAATATTTTCTATACAGGGCTTGAAATACGTGATTAAGATGTGTCAAAGCGAAATAACTATTATGAAAATATTTGAATTTCAACTTTAGTGTCCTGCCAGACACTGTGTTCAAAAACATTAGGAAACTGGAGGACACTCATTTTAATATGTATTCTTTCTGACAGCTAAACTTTAAATGTAAAAGCTGACTAGAAAAAAATGAAAGAAAAAGTTATTTTCTGGTTCTGTTATTTTCTGAGGTTTTTTTAATGAGAATTCAAGAGGGATGACTCTGAAATAATGTGTTTGGTTTTTATTCTACAGCTGATCTGGTACAACAGTTACAAGGTGGGATGTGGAGTTTCCTACTGTCCCACAGGCTCGTACAAGTACTTTTACGTTTGCCAGTACTGCCCCGCGTACGTACTGCCTTCTTACTCAGTTGTGATGATTATGGTTATGTTTCCAAAACATCCTTGGCTATAGGATAAAATAATTGCAATCTACTTTAACCATTTATACTTTTGAAAATACCAATGTGAATTGTGGGTTTATAACAGCATGTGGAATATCAGTATTTATTTTATTCCATGTTGAAAGAGATATTAGGGAGATTTTAGCAGATGAACAAGGGTTTATGTCTGTCAGAATCAGGCATCCGGCACAAATCATACTGTAATTTTGACTGCAAAGAAGACAATCAGGTGCAAAGTGAAAGCCAACAGCAAATGAATATTCACAGAGGTAAAGGACTGCATTTCAGAATGGTTTTGCCGAGGTTTGGAGCAACCTGGGATAGTGGAAGGTGTTGGAACTAAGTGATCTCCCAACCCCCCCATGGCAGGGGGTTAGAACTAAGTGATCTCTAAGGTCCCTTCCAACCCAAACCAGTCTGTGATTCTGTGATTGTATGATTACCTCAGTCAGTTGAAATCTATTAGAGAAGCAGAGCTAGAAAGCACATATTTTTTTTTAACAGGTAATGCTATAAAAGTGAAAATAATAAATTAATTTTGTTTCTCTAAACATTATTGTCCCTCTTATTTAAAATCTTTTTTTTTGCATTCGATGAATATCTGAAACTAAAACATGACTGCCTATGAAAATACTGTTATCCAAAAACTTCTGAATGCCTTTCACTGCAATAAAAAACAAACTCCTGTTAATGGCTCAGAGCTTCATGTTGACCTTGTTTTGTCTTGCAATTCTTTCAAATTTCAGAGGAAATAACCCCATGCAAATAGCTATGCCTTACAGAAGTGGACCAAAGTGTGCTGACTGTCCTGGCCACTGTGACAAAGGACTTTGCAGTAAGTCACTCCATTCTCCTTAAAAAAAAAAGCATTCTATAATGTTCAAGCCAGTTTAACAGCAGAGCAAAAGTACAAAGGTTATATAGACATGAACAACTAGAATTTCTGGAAATGCAGAAGTATCAAATCAGGGCTTGTTTTCCAAATAATATTTCATGTGTTTGCTCCTCTCTCTTTTATTTTAGCCAACCCTTGTAAGTATCAAGACCTCCTTGGAAACTGCAAAAATCTGAAAATGTTGTTTGGCTGTAGCCACTCACTGGTGAAGAAGAAGTGTCCTGCAAGCTGCAAATGCACCACTCAGATCATCTAAAGTCCTGCTAGATGTCATTACAGCTGCTGTGAGATTATAAGGAAAGAGTAGAACTCAATGTAGAGTTTATTCACGAAAGTGCATCTGCTCAGATTGACCTATAGGTAACAATTTTATCTGAAATCTGACCATTACTTCGGTCCTAAATTAGACTAGTAGCTCAAAATAACCTCTGACGTTATTTTAGGTTTTGTAGAAGTCATGCTTAAGATACTAACATGTTACTTTGTTGGTTTCCTTGCAGTGGATCTGGCACTGATTTATTTCTTTTTAATAGGAAACCCACTTTTAAAACACTTCAGGTTTTTTTGGATAATTTGTTAAATGCCACTGAACTTTCTTCTGTTAACTTTTTGTTGATTGTCAATGGAATGTCTTCCTTCTCAATAAACACATGATTTACCACCATTTCACAAACAGAGCTTTTAATTAAAGTTATTTATAAATCAAGGGGTGTTTTTGGTTTTTTTTTTTTAATTTGGAAAATTCCGTATGGATATTTTGAGGCTCTTTTATACTTCATGTGAGTGTGGATGAGAAAGGAAAAGAAACACAAAGCAAAAAAGGATGTTATTTTTGTACAGGCAAAATAAGAGGCACACGTATCTTCGACTTTTACTCTGACCTGTTCACAAAGATTCTGCTACATTTGTGCATGCAGGTGATAAATGATAACTTCATTCACGTGGCTCTTTCCCACTAACCTTGCACCGTACTGGGGTGTCCCACCAGACCTCCAGCTGCTCCTCAAAGGGTCCATAGCCCTTGAATCACATAAACCAGCCTTGAGCAGGGCAGAATCCACTTAGCACCTTCCCTTCCTACTTTAGGCCAGCAAAAATCGTTTTCTCCACAAGACTGCAGTTCTAGATAAAGACACAAGAGGGTGAGCGATACCCAGACATGAACCTGCATTGCTTTTTCATTTTTCTACCTGTATAAAGGATATCTCCTTTTATTGGATATTAAAGTTCTGGGGCTAGTCTGGCCTGATTTTAACACTTGCTTGCACAGAGTTTCTTAGCTAATATTGGCCCAATAAATAATCACTACATATAGAAACAGTTTGGCAGTGGTTTCCTCCCCTCTATTGTTTCATCCTGCTTCTATTGGTCAGATCACCATCATATTAAAGCAATTAGGAGTGTCAAATTAGGGAAATTTGTGGTTTCCAGTATATCAATTACTAATTCTGGTAGCCATGATTTTCTACCTGCCCGAAGCTCAGTTTCACCTTCATTACTGCTGCCACTGTGCAAGGTTCCAAGAAAGCTGGAGAGGGACTTTTTACGATGGCATGGAATAGCAGGGCAAGGGGGAATGCCTTCAAACTGAGAGAGGGCAGGGTTAGATTGGATATTAGGAAAAAATTCTTCCCTTTGAGGGTGGTGAGGCCCTGGCACAGGTTGTCCAGAGAAGCTGTGGCTGCCCCATCCCTGGAAATGTCCAAGGCCAGGTTGGATGGAGCTCTGAGCAACCTGGTCTAGTGGAAGGCATTCCTGCCCACGGCAGGGTAGAACAAGATGGTCTTTCAGCTTCCTTCCAACTCAAAATGTGATTCTATGGTTTGTAGAAAGTGTACTTCAAACTAAAGCTGGTGACAATTTCCTAAGAAACCTGCATTTTCCTCAGAAAACACTATTCTGTAAAACTCCAACTCAGTTATGGGAGGATGCATAATTTTGACAAAACTCTCAGATGTTTTCTGGGTTATTTTCCAAGTTTTTTTCTCTTTCCTCCCCCTTTATCTGGGCCAATGAATATTTGACAAGGAATTATTTTATTTTATTATCAGAGATTTCTGACAGAGCTCCCTCCCCAGAGAGCCAGCTTTCATGCTCTGGATATCCAGCTATGGTGTTTGAGCATGGCAGCAGCAGGAGCTGGAAGGGATCTCCTACAACTTGAGGTGCCACCCTGGAGCACCAGGCACCCTGCTGGGTTACTGCAGGGTATCCAGGCACAAACTCTGTGCTTTTGCAGGAGATTTTGAAGGATTCTGCTTCCCTGTTGATGTAGAATAGAACAAACAGGAGGTGAGATGAAATGCTGCCTGGGTGTTCCTGTTTCTCAGAGCTGACATCAAGGAGTGCTTGGGATAATCCACTTTGTTGTTCATGTCCCTGGGAAAGCTGAGATGCTGCTGAATATGGGTTTATCACACACAGATGGGGTAAAAGCAATATAACATTTGCTGAGATCCAGCGTGTCAAATTACGTTTCTCTCCATTCTTTGCCTGTATTTTCACAAAGTTATTTTTCATACTGATGTCTTGACAGCGGTTTCCTTTTTGGTACTAGGAAATGCTGTTTGGTTTGTGCTGAATTGTGCTGCCTTTTAGGTGTTAGTCCAGGCAAGAAGCAAATAACACCAGGAATTTCTTACAATTTCTGTTCTGGTTCACAAGAAGCACATATGCTGAGAGATGATAAGAGCAACTACTACAGTACAAGCATCTTGTATCTGTGGAGAGGGATGTAAGAGCTCTTCAGCTGTTAACTCACATGACAAGAGCCTTAAACACAGTTTTAAACAAAGATTATGAAGTAACTTAACAGTCTGACAGCTTCTGAAGAAAGAATATTTTTTATATTTAAAATCCAGCAATGTCAGCACTTTCATTACCAAATTTAACCTCTGGGCTAAACCAAAGGGAAGGTCATCACTTTCAGTATCTCAATGTCTTGCAGAGAGTAGTGGGCCTGTGTCTCCCCTGTTTTTTCTCCATCTATTGCTATGTCAGAACAAATCTTCCACAATACTTGCCTCACTCTTGTTCTTGACACATCTCATCTACAATAACAACAAGTTAATGTGAAATTACAGAATCATTAAGGTCAGAAAAGACCTTCACCACTTAACCATGACCTCAAGTGCCACTTCCACATGCCTTTTAAACACCTTCTGGGTTGGTGACTTCACCACTTCCCAGAGCAGCCCATTCCAATATTTGACAAGCCTTTCCTTAGGTATTTTCCCTAATATCTAATCTAAATCTTCCCAGGTACAACTTGAGGGTCAAGTCCTCATACTAAATAGAAAGCAAGGGTTGGAAACCTTCACATGCCATTAGAAATTTGTATTTTCAGAATATCCAATTTATTCTCATTAAATAAAATCATGGCAAGATGTTTGAGCAAGCCCAGGCAGAAAAGGGCCATCAGAGCAGGGACAGGATGAGGATGTTCCCCACCCCTGGGCTGCTCCCAGATTTCTAGGCCAGGCTACCAAAAATGGGATTCCTCTAAATGTAAAGGCCATGGTTAAACTATGAAAAACAGGAGATGAACTTTCTAATTAAGAACTTTCTTGACAGCTCCTGTCTCTGCTCTGGGCTGTGAGCAAGACGTTTAACCCCTGAGCAAGACATTTGACCTGCGAGCTTCAGCCTCACCGACTGCAAGGCAGAGATAAACCTGCACAGTAAGGGCAAGGAAGATTAATTAGTGAACGCTGAGAAAGAGCCCACAAAGCACTAGGTCCTGTAAAGTATAATATCACATTTGATAGCCACACTTCCAGCATAATTATATCTCAGTTTAACCACAAGTCAAAGGGGACAGGGGGCCCCGGGAGATACAAGGGAGGACGTGACACTCCCTCCCGACCCACCAGTGATGTCTGAGGGTTCACAGGCTGGTCACTGGGCTCAGCCCTCTGCTCTGGGGTCTGTGAAATGCCACCTTCAGACTGCTCCCTAGGACTAACAGATACTCTGACACCAGCATCAATAACAACTCTGGAAAAAGGCAATTTTTAGGAAAAGTTGAGGTAGCAAACTGGCATGGAAAAGGCCCATGTTAACTGTTCATTTAGCCACTGATGGAGAGCCCAGGGCTCAACACATGTGTAACTGGGAATTACTCTTTAAAATCATTATCAGCAGATTCTTGGGGTTTTTCTCCACAGAAATCACCATTTCAAATCAAATTATATTTTTTGCTTATTGTTTTGCATTATTAGCACTCCTCTGCTTTTTTCTCTTCCCCCACTGCTCCATGAAGTGGTGGAAGTTAAGGAGGAAAGCCCTGGATGCCACACGAAAATCAAATAATGGCTTTTATTTATTTTGTTGAATGAACCACAAGATTTTTTATTTCATTCTTTGACTTTAAACCGTCAGGGGTTTTAAAGAGCGTGCAAAACCATTCACCTATCTTCTTTAAAAAGTCTTTTCCCAATGTAAACAAATTCCAGAAAACTACACTAGAAATAACAAATTAAGCAAATATTAAACATGTTATTTTTATTTAGTGATGTACAGCATTCTTTGTGCAGGCACATATGAAAAGTTTCCCACAAAGCAACTGCTGAAGGGTCAAAGTAAGTTTATTTCGGCAAAAATTGTACCGTAG
The DNA here is from genome assembly GCA_013397865.1 of Struthidea cinerea. Classification (NCBI taxonomy): domain Eukaryota; kingdom Metazoa; phylum Chordata; class Aves; order Passeriformes; family Corcoracidae; genus Struthidea; species Struthidea cinerea. The sequence goes on from VZTI01006024.1 coordinate 39,152, forward strand.
TCCTTGTGATTTTTGCACAGAGCTGAAACACTGAGGAGTCAGGGACAGTTTCTGAGCACTACTGCTTCTGAGGCACAGAAATTACACAATTTCTGTAAATTCAAAGCAAGAATGGATTCACCTCCTACGCAAATACGGCTGTGGAACTCTGGTCAGATGATGGAGGTGATTTTCCACCCTCATCCAACAATGTATCAGAAAATGTCTCCTGATTTTTTGAAAGAAACTCTAAGTTGATGCTTGTTTGTAGGACAGGGTCCCGTGTAGGTGTCACTATTTCTTATGGCAGGAGATTTTTCTCAACATCTTGGGTTTTATTCTTTATTTTCAGCACAAAAGAGAAATATATTTATACACTCCATTAAGAAATTACTGAAAAAAAAACAGTTTCTAAGCATGAAAACTGGAAAGGTCAGCAGCAGCCTTCCAACTGAATGAAGAAGGACATAAAAATTTACAAACAGAGGGCAAAATATTTATTGAAGGTATTATGTGATAACCTACCTACAATTGAAGGAAACATCCTCAATGACCTAAAAATTCCATGTCCCTAAAGAGACAAATTCTGGGTGGTTGAAGAGGTAGCAAATGTCAGTCACAATAAATTAGGTGTTGGGAGCAGTGATCATGCTTCTTGCACAGGTTGCAGTGGCTCAGTGTTCATGAGGAAATCAGGTTTTAAATGGGAAAGGAGAAAAATGGCAATGGAAAAGAAATGTGCAAAGAAACTGGAGGGGAAAGGTGAAACAAAAACAAATTGTAGAGTGTGAAGGCAGGGAGACAAACCTCGTGATAAGGGAGAAGCCATCCAAAGATGTGGAAATTTGCTGGGCAGGCAAAAATAACTAGAAAGATCCACAATCATCTGAGCCTAGTATTTAATAATGAGTATTAAGGAGATTTTAGCCTCCCTTGAAGCTTCTCCCACCACCTGCCCACAGCCCAAGAGCCCTGTTTTGGCTCAGTCTGTCTCTAGTCTTGTTTTCTGCCCTGCCTCCTGGATGAGCCTTGGATCATCCTTTCTGTAATCAATAAACATAAGGATGGGTGCATTGGAAACACAAAAACAATCCAGACCATTTTGACGTAATATTGACCATAACATGTCATAAGCCAAGCTTAAATCTTTGGATCTTAGGTTATTCCAGTAGTTAGCCTTGCACTCAGAGTCATTGCAGATCTAGACAGATCAGTCGAACAAACCAATATAAAGATTTTTATCCAGCCCTATATGAGTTATTTAATACTCTGTGCATGTTTTGGAGGTAAATAGGAAGTATCTAAGGAGAACGCAGCATCTAATGAAGAATGGCACAAAAACTTGTACCTTTCACAGCTTGGTATGAACGTTTCAGAGACTGGATTTTTCCACTGAGGTAATTTTTCCTTCCATACTCATATTTATTTGCTCCCAATTCATTGTAGTACCTCCAGTGCTGGCTTGTCCCGGAAGGGGTGTTGTGTTTTAGACAGTAAGTTGAGTTGTAGTTGTTCATTGAATTTGTCCTTGGGCCCTTGTGAGGAAATAATAAATACATCTTGTCAGTTCAATAGCACAGGACTTCTTCGGGATATTCAGTGATTTAGCACCTACTTCCTGTCAACTAAAAAACAGTCATGTAAATTAATTATGAAGGTCACAAATCATGTGTTCCATCAGGTCAGCATTCAAGCTGCAAACAAAGAAGCCCCCACTTGCCTAATATTCAGCCAGCTGGAGGAGATGGTAGTTGTACACAGGAAAAACAAACAATATGGGAGTTTCCTATAGGAATTTGTTATGTACTAATTGTTCTACCCACATTTACAGCTTGTACCAAGGTCAAAATGATTAGGACTTGTGGGTCAGTGTGAACACAGGTACAAAACGCAGAGTTTATACTGGGGTTTAACTTGTGGTGTGGGCACTCACTGACTCATAGAAATTTGATATTTACTGTCTCTCTCTGGCTTGACAAATCCTCATGCAGATTAGACCAACAATTTCATGCTACCACTAAACTGCACCCTGATGCTGTACTGCTAAGAAGATCACAGCTCAGCCTCCAGAGGCTGATGTTTACATAAACAGTGGAAGAGCCACACTTAGCAGGAGGTTTTCTGGGATTGCTCAGATTGACCTGTGCTTGTGTCTGCTGAATTAAGTAAGGAATGCATCATGAAAGGTTAGTGAGGAACAAAAGATTTATGGAATCAGAGAACCACAGAATGGCGTGGATTGGGAGGGACCTTAAATAACACCCATTTCCAACACCCTGCCATGGGCAGGGACCACTTCTACTAGACCAGGTTGCTCCAAGCCCTGTCCAGCCTTGAACACTTCCAGGGATGGGGCAGCCACAGCTTCTCTGGGCAACCTGTGCCAGGGCCTGACCACCTTCACAGCGAAGAATGTCTTCCTAATATCCAAGACACAACGCAATTCTCTTCAACTTCCTTTACAAGTGCCCTTTGCCAGTGCTTTTCTGGCATGATGAAAAGAGTAAACATAAATCCAGGTGTGGATTTTGAAACCTGGAGGCAGCCAGTCCTCTGTAAGGAAAGACAACTGAAATGATTCGCTGCCATGTCTGAAGTCATCTCCTTGTGCTTTTTCAGAAGCTTAAGACCAGCTTGCCTTTAGAACCAGACTCTGTAAATGATTTCACACAGGCAGGAACAGCCACATCTAGTGCCCCGTTACAAGTAAGTACAGGGAACTGATGGGGAGCAAGAGAAACACATTAACATAAGAAAAGTCAATAAACATACATGATTCATCACTCACACCATCTGAAACTTAAACATAGACATCTAACTGCTACTATTTCTTTTGTGTGCAGGCAAAGCATCCATCTTAGCTGAGGTAGGTCCTTTTTATCACAAGAGCGGTTCGGACAGGCCCACTGGCCCTTGTGGAAGGGAGGAGGACCCTGTTATCTCTAGTAAACAGCTTTCCCTTGACTTTGGGATACACCTCAACCAAGCGTTTCTGTTTTAACCCCTGCATTTAACCCCTGCTTTGCAACACTCATGCAATAAAAGCAGAAATGAAAGAGTGAAGTTTTTAAGTGAAACATGCTCCTCTTCAAGAAGTCACACTTTAGCTGAACACAGCCTAACCGGATGTAATTACTTGGCCTATTCTATCTAGAGGAAAGAAAAAAAGCTAATTCCTTCTAGTGTTACCTTCTTTATGTACTGGATAGTAATCAAGCAAGGTCTTAGAGAACGAAGTCTGTGAGATTTCAAATGGAAAAATAAAACACATTTATTTTAGCAAGAGACACTGCAATATCAACCCACATTTACAAGAAAACAGCTAAGAGGCTGGTGGGGGTGATTTGGATGCAGTCAAGACAAAGAGGCAACAGGCAGAAACTGATGCCCAGGAAATTCCACCTTAACGTGAGGAAGAACTTCTTTCCTGTGCAGTGATCAAGCACTGAACAGAGACCAGAGAGGGAGTGGAGTCTCCCTCACTGGAGATATTCCAGACCTGTCTGGACACAATGACACAATCCTGTGCCCTGTGCTCTGGGATGACCCTGCTGGAGCAGGGAGGTGGCACCAGATGAGCCACTGTGGTTTCTTCCAGCCTGACCCATTCTGTGATCTTATTGTTGCTGTCTAAGGACTCGGAAAATACACTTACTTCCCTCTTTAAGGTGAAGGAGACTATTTAAGGACTGCATGGACAAAGTCATTTACTTGGCTGAGCTTTCAACTTGAGGAGACTTAGGGGTCTGCTGACTCAAAGAACTGAAGTTAATGTTTAATGAAAAAATGCATCTACCGTGACACTACAGAAATAGGATAAATGTTAATGTTCTCAAAAAAACTTAGCTCAAAATCCAGAAAATCTAAGAAATATTTCTGTCCCAATGTGGAGGCAAGATGCACCTTATCCCACCTCTCTGGTCTCCGTAGCTATGTCCACAAGAACAGCACACATCAAGAAGTAAACTGAAGATTGGTGTGCACCCAAGATATGCTCTGTAAGTCCACATCACTGACTGAGGAATTCTCACAGCTCAGACTTCAGTGAACTTATATCACAGTCTTAAATAATATCAGGCTCTTCTAGGAGACATCCTGAACCTGATTTGAACCTGTGTCAGCCAAGGGCACTTCCATTCACCTGGCCTATTTAGCCAGGTATTTTAGGTAACTTCCTTTACCTAAAACTTCCTTTAACATGAAAACAATTGCTCTGGGAACTTTCTATTTCTTATGGAAAAGAAATAGAAAAAACATGTAGATGTGGTGCTGGGGGACATGGTTTAGTGGTGAACCTGGCAGTGCTGGGTTAATGGTTGGACTTCATGATCTCAGAGGTCTTTTCCAACCTTAACAATTCCATGAGCCTATGATTTAATAGGAAAACATTGCAGGTTAGATCAGGTACAGAAATGCACAGAGAGTATCTGGTCAGTTGAATGCCACTCCTAATGATACTTGAGGGCATTCTGTAAGAAGATTATTAAATGCACATTCTTTCTCATTCTTTAGGTAAGATACTGCTCAAGCAACTCCTTTATTTCTTATTTTTATCCTTCTGGAAGCTTGAAACTCTGCCATAACTGTTCACATTTATTTACATAAAGTTTGTGATATGTCACCCACATCCTGTTTAGATGGAAAGCTGGATTAAAAAAACCCAACAGCTACTTAAATGACAAATACCTAGTTACTTAAAAGATCCAGGTGTGCAACAATATTTATCAAAGAACACCTTCACTCCTTCCATTGCATTTATAGCCACCAGGACTGGGATGAAGGTAATAAGGAGGCCTGAGGGAATTTCCTAAAGAGCAGCAGTTCAAGATGTGTCCATTTTGATTGCCCTATGCAGCAGCTGGATGGACGCATAAAGGCTGCTGGCCTTTGAAATGAGGTGCTGGAAGTGACTGTTCTCCATCACCTGGAAAGCCTGTGTCAGAAACAAGGCAATCAGGAAAAAAAAGGGAATGACAGACAGCCATTGACATGGCAGGTGCTTCTCTTGGGAAACATATCAGAGCAAAATGCAGGACCTACTGATTTTCTCCAAAGTTTCCACTGCGATGTAGGGCTGAAAGATCCAGACCTTGTTTTCATGATTGAACACGGTAAACATTCTGTACTCTCCACAGATGGTATGGCTGGGTATGTGTGTACCCAGGGTATGGCTATTCACCCTTCTTCCCTTGGAGAGGCTTGAGGAGAGTATCCAAAGCACCTGCCATTTCCTGAAGCAGTGCCCAGACCCAAACATGACACAAGTCAAAGACCATCTCCACAAGCGAAAACTGAGGCAGTGAGTCAGGCCAAACTGGGTTTTCCCAAAAAGTCCAGTGACCAAAATAGTCCATCTCCACCCCTAGGATAAAGCATCTTCTTCCTGGCAGTTTGTGATGTCAGTCCTTTTAGCTTAAAGTTGGCAATATCCGAAGTTAATTTGTGACAGATTCAGCCTTGTTAGTGGTGAGAGAGGAATGCTTCATCTATTTAGAAGGATGAATATTAGGGTGCATAAGTATTGGAATATAATTTCTTCAGCATCCCTATTTGTATGTAAATCACCTGTACATGTCTAGGGGCCATTCTGTGGCTGCTGGGCATTAGTTCACCTCACTGGGAAGATAGCTAAATTATTCTTCCTGGCCTAGAAAAAAGAAAAAAGACAAGGATGAATACTCTTCCAATACAGATTGTGTGTCTCTGTGTGTGTATGTACCTATACAAGATTTAAGGTACAAAATAACAACCTCAGAGAAAGTCCTTGAATGGACTTGACCCATTTCAAATTTTAAACCCTATTAAATGGCACTTTACTTGATAAGATTTCATCAAGGACCCTTTTCTGCAGCCCTGAAAGATACTAACATAAGGATTGCACATACGTCATGTGAGATCTTCACTAGGAAAAACTTTATGCAATGAATACACAAGATATTCAAGGCTGAGCTATGGGTAAGGAAACCAATGAACTTTGCTCATGAGTTTGTTCTTTTTTAATCACCTCCTGAGCAAATGTAGGAGCTCACAGGTCCTCACAATCAAATCTGGCTGTGTGTCCTATCCTGTGGTGCAGTAAGGATGAGTGATAGCTTTTTAACAAAGCTCCATTTCCTCTCTTTGACCTGCTCAAATGAAATACAGTTGCTATGAAGGAAAAAAATACATATGTGCTTATTTTAGCTTTGCCACTTGCAGGCTTGATTGTGTGATAGATGAGTGTTTTCTTGCTAAATACTTTGGTTTCCCTTCCCAATGCACAGACTCATTTTCAAGGAGAAAAAGCTGGGATAAATTTAAACTTAGTTTGGATATTGGTCTAACTCTGCCTTTATATTAGAGAATTTTAAATTTGCCTTAGGAACAGAGAAAAAGTCATGTCACTGCCCTGTACATCAGAATAGAGGTATCTTAAGATATAACTGGATTTTTAAATCTCATAGCATGGGAGCAGTTTTCCAGCAGTATCTCACCAGGACAGCAGCCCAACTTAGCATCATCTCCCAACATCTCTATATTAAGCCAATTTTTATACCCAAGAATTGACACAGCGTTTTGTTGCTGTACCCTGGCTCTACTTCTTCATGACCAATTAGTCAATTGCTAAAATATTGTCTCTCTTTTTAAAGATACAATTTTTCATGAAATAAAACCTCCTGCCATACAATTTTGCCCTGTTTTCTGACTACTGGATTGAGAGAGGTGAATTTACTCATATCAATACAATATTTTATCCACAAAATTTTGAGGACTCAAGAAAAATTTTGACAAGCAATGTGACTCTCAAGAGCCAGAGATCATCCAACAGGAAACTAAGTGAAATTTAATTTTCTCCTCCATTTGTGAGAAAGTTGACAAACTAAGCTTTTTAAACTATGTAGAAGATTTGGTCTCTGACCAATTTTCCTTGTCTGAGCTAAGGGGAATATAAAAGAAAAGCAATAATTCAAAATGAAAAATGGAGCTCTTTACTTCAAATTCCTCTTTTTAGTAATTACAGCTTTCTTTTTTAACAGCTATGAATAACCTTTTTACATATAAAGAAGTACAATCATTTCCTTTTTAAATAAGAGTTTACAATGAGAACTTGTGCTCTGAGAATGAGAACTTCACTGTGAAATAAAAAAAAAGTATGTCTTCAGGCTGTTGAAAGAGATTCTCTTTGCTTAGCTCAGCCTACATGAAGAAAGGTGATTTTCCATGTTTTATTAACAATGCAGAATTATTTACTTTTTGGAAGAAGAGCTACAACTTGAAAATGTTATTGACTACAGGAAACAAAATCAAGAGTCACTGTTCCTTACTGAGTGCAGCAAACCAGGCTGTGTGAGATTTCCTTGAAGGCTATTTCCTTTTTAAAATGCATATAAGACAGTGAAAAGTACAACTGTGGCTGAATGAGCTGGTTTGTATTACAAACTGGGGAAAAAAAAAAAAAAAAACACATGCAAGCCAGCATTTCACACACAGAAATACCCTAGGAAACTGAAATCTATAAAACTATATTGACCTGTACTTTTTCCCTCCCATAGTGGGTGTGACGGTGTGTTCACGTCTACGTTTCTTTTTTTTTTTCTATATCACCCACATCCACAGAACTAGTCAGCTCCTCTGAAGGCAAACGCTCATTATCAAGCCCTCACAGCCACCTGCTCTCCGGCAATGCCTCCAGACTTTGACACCAACATGAGGTTCAAGTTCTCGATCCTGGCGCTTCTTCTCGAAGTGATCATCATTGTTTTGTATGGGATATTTGTGGATTATGACACAACTCCTCCTTCTACAGAGTTATACCCATGTAAGTATTTCTGTCTACGATTTATAGTAGTTGGAATTTCTTTAAACTGATCCTAAGCAAGATTTCTGAATAACTTATGAGACCTACCTACTGATAGAGTTGGAAAAGAAAATTGTGTTTTGGGGCAAACAAATTTTTCTGAGATGTGAAAGCAGCAGACTTCAAAGACAAATCCAAGCTGAGCACATATAAAATTCTGCAAGTACCTCACTGCTGAGAAGTTTACTGTTCTGTGAGAGAAGAGCCTGGGGAATAGTTCTAGTGTTTGCACAGCAGGTTAAGACTTGGAGAACTATGTATTACTTTGAAAGATTCCAGCACTTTCCAGAGACAGATGTGGGTGCTTCTTGCCAGACCTTCTATCCTGATTACTGTATTAAATAATTAAAATGAATAGAATGTGTCATTACTATCATCCAGGTTTTGAAAGGTTGTCTTATGAGAACATGGAAGTTGAGCTGCATGTGCATCGTTATAAAATGTTTGTAGAAGCTGGACTCCAGAAAGGGCCATAGTTTTTGTGACAAGGTGGATAACCAAAGCAGTGTCTCTGTTAGGCAGTAATGGTTTAGCCTGAAAATGTTTCTGTTGAATTGTTGCTCTGCAAATATTTGGTGAAGATCAGAAAAAGCTTTTGGCCTGAGAAGTAGTTACTTGCTTCTCTCACCCCCTCCTCCTCATGCAAAGATTAGACTATTGTGAATAAATAGAAAACAAAGTTTGCAGAGATGCAAACTGTGTTTTCCTGGCAGCATTGAAGGTTTGGTTTTTGTTTTCTTGGCTCTGAGGCCTCAATGACTTGTAGCCCTGACTGCAATGCACTTGATGAGGATGACAGGGTACAGAAGTCCCTGCCTGTAGGTAGCACCTGTGTTATTTTGAATGTATCCCTGTTTTTCTCTCATTCTAACTGTCCTTCCAGTGGCTGTTACAGGAGAATGTGATCTCAGGGTCGAGTAGCCTTGTGTTGTGTATTCTCACAGAGTGCATTGTCTGGGTCAGAGAACAGCGAATGCAGGGCATTATTCAGTTCCAGATGGAAGCCAGCTGATGAACCTCAGGGGCTAATTACTCACATTTAGGTAGCTTCACTGAGATGTGGAAGTATCCCTGAGATATGGTAATTTAGGCTGTGCCAGGGCCCACTCTCTCTGGGACACAGCTTGGCCATGTCAATGATGTTCAATAGAGCCAAAGGAAAGTTTGGGTTGGAAGGAGCCTTAAAGGTCACCTCTTTCCAAACCCCTGCCATGGACGGGAATGCCTTCCAATAGTCCAGGATGCTCCAAGCCATGTCCAAACTGGCCATAAAAAATTCCAGGGATGGGACAGCTGCAGCTTCTCTGGGCAGCCTCAGCAGGTTGCCAGGGCTTCAGCCCCCTCACAGCAAAGAATTTCTTCTTAATATCCAATCTAAATCTCTCATTTTTTAATTTAAAACTGTTCCCTCTTGTCCTGTCATTATCTGCCCATTCAAGAAGTCACTCTTCCACTTTTTTATAAGCCCCCTTTAACTACTAGAAGGCGCTTTAAGGTCTCCCCAGAGCCTTCTCTTCTCCAAGCTGAACAAACGCAGCTCTCTTAGCTGGTGTCATATTAAACTATCTCAATTGTATTGAACTATCCAAGTTCCTAAATTAGGTGCCCTTATCTAGACAGTGTATTGGGAATTACTCTTGGTCCACTGTCACCCAGGAGGTGATAATTTGGTCTAGACAAAAGCTGTGCAAAAAACCCCACACTAATAACTTGGCAGCACAGATAATTGTACTAACACTACAATATTGGTCTTTAAATGTAACCTACCCAGTTAGAGATCACCTATGCTTATTTCTTTACTAATATCAGTGTCTAAAAAGTGTTGGAGGAATTTCCTGTTGTCTCCCATGCCTCCCTGCACAGGCAGTGTATGACTGTGTTATTCCTGCACACTTGTCCCTCAGCTGCCCACACTATTGACCTCTGAGCAGCCTTCTGGAATGCTTTGGGCTCATGCAAACCAGCCCCTTGACCTCCCTCCAGGTAGGGCTTTAGGCATAGCATGGATAAGGGACTGCTCTTAAGGCGGGAACAGTGTTTTATGACAGAAGAACATGTACTTCTTTAGGCCAGGCTGCTCCGATTACCAGCAGAGACATGAATTAAGCAAACACCACCAATGTCACGTTGAACTTTTAGATGCTGACCTGACAGAGGTCATTCCCAATAAAGAATGGGAATAAAAGCAGATTTTCACAATACCTGTATTTTCCCTTTTAGGACCCCTTACTCTCAAATTTTCCTGTACAAAGTGCAAACAAAAGCACAGTTTGCCTGAGAACTTGGCAGAAATTTAATGCCGTGGTTGTACAGGTGTATTAGGAAATATCTTGAGCCAGGACTTCCCCTGAGTCCCCAAAATGATGGATTCAGACTGCTTCCCATGCTATGCCTTTGGATGTTAACCCATCTCTACCTCAGACATTTCGTTGTTTCATCTAAGAGTTAATTTATATTCTCAGGACTGCAGTGCAGGGGGCCTAATTTTGTATGCCTTAGACACCTCAGCATCATGAATGCAAGCTGCTTCAGTGGTCTTGAACAGAAGAGAAATTAAAATAAGAGTGGAGGATCAGCATGGCTTTGCACTCAGGTAAGGAGGGCTAAGCTGAGATCATTCCCAAAGCATAGCTGTGCATTACATCTATTTCTGGTGGATGCCAGTACAGGCATGGCAAATAGGATGGACAATTTCAGGTGTGTTGTGACACTGTAACGGGAGAACAAGGGTGTGTGATGGTTCTTAGAGCATTACAAGAAGATTTCTTTAGTATTGGCATCCTGTATGCATTGTCCTGTGAGCATCCATGACTCATGGCTTAGGAAAACTTACGCATCCCTCATGTTCAGGGTTCTGTGGTTTACAACTTTAGGCCAAGCAAAATCAGTTTTAGTGTATGCCACAAGCATCTTTGTGTTGAGACTGACCACCTTGCAGTGGGGTTAATATGCTGGTCTTGGCCAGCCTTGCCGAATTCTGGGTAGTGGCTTCGTTCAGGATCCGCTGGCGCGTTTTTCCCAATCCTTATTTTCCTGTCTCACAGAATAGAAATGCTGCACTGTGTCAAAACCAGCCAGTTCTTGAAACAGTTCCGTTCAAATTGTGCTGCTTTCTTCCTCATTTAGAGCCATTCCAGACCTACTCTTCTTTAAAATAATGTACAAGAGGTAGTTAAAGTTTAAGGTGCAGGCTAAACTAAAAGGAATTTTTCCTCAACACCCATGAATTAAAGTAGTTTTAACCAGCACATTTAATCATTTAATCATTTGTGTAAATAAGTGTCAGAAAAAGAGACAACTCACTTTGTCGTAAACCAATTAGTTGTTTTATTAAAGGCCCATGACAAAGTGTCCGAGGATCCAAAAATGAAAACAAGGAACAAATTAAATAATAATTAAACAAAAGGAAATAAAATACAAAAGCCGGATCTGCGGAGATTAGATCCCCGGGCCACCGCACGGCTGCCCAGGACGGGAGCTGTACGGCACTGAGTGAGGATTTCTGGTCTTATGAAATCCAAAACAGAAAATAATAGAAGTCTCCTAGTTGGCGATCTGAGGCCAGGCTCAGCACCGGGCTTCAGCCACCACTGACGGTTGACGAGCCAATCGTCAGGGGCAAAGAGCAAAGGGAAAAAGCGGAGTTCTGGGGTGTGTGACCCCTTTTATAGTCTCAGGCTCTCACACCTGCCCGCCCCTGTCCGGCCCCCATGGCTCCAGCCGGTTGGTGTTTAGCCGGGATGAGGTCAGGCCTTCCCACCAATCGGCTCGTGCTGCTAGGGGACAGCAGGCTGATGGCATTGCCTTTGAGGAACGGCGGGAAGGCTCCTCATTAGTATTCCACGTTGCCATGGAGGCGAGTTACAGGGATGGCAGTTGAGGGCTATTTTTAGAAGGTGGCCGTTAGAAAGCCCAGTGGAGCTGGCTTGGATCTCTAACTTAGAGAAACTAAGGACTTAAATAAAACTTACATAAAATCTCATAAACAAGTTGAAGTGTACATGGAACATTATTGTAAACTGTAATCAGAACAACATTAACATTAATAGTATGAACTTGGGGAACAGAGGCTACTTCTAGGGGTGTCCGGGGTCGACTTGCTGTGATGAAGTAGCCTTTAAAAATTTTTAAGTTAACAGTAGAAACTTGTGGGAGAGAAGGCTGCTTCTAGGGATGTCGGGGATAGACTGGCTCTGACAAAGCAGCCTTTTTAATAACCTTAATTGGAACTTAATTGTTAACATTAAACAACCATTTTAACAATTAACATTAAACAATCAACATCGCATAGAATAAATAAACAATTAACTTGATCAAGGATATCACAGATGGATAAATCACTCAACAAAAGACCAATCATGACTTTTCATTTATGACAAGTCCCCCCTTTTTGTCTTTTTGAGAGGATTCTTGGTCTTTTGCGTTTTGTCATTCAAACAAAGGTGGAAGGCTCCTTCGGGATCGGGGTTAGAGTCTGAAAGTTCTTTAAAAGTTCTCTGGCCAGACGCTTATCTCTCTTATAAAATCTGGTCTCAACCACTGGCATAATTTTTGGGGTTGTATTGGGCTTGTTGTTGCTGCAAGTCCTCCACCAAGGTGATTATCTTGATGAGACAAGGTAGCAGGCGAGGTAGGAAAAGCAGTCCAGCCAGTGTCCATCTGTGACCGTATATTGTTTGCAAGTTGTTTCCCTAACTTCTCTGGTGTATTTATGTCCCTTTTTCCAAATACACTCCTCTCCAATAACATTGTTTTCCAATTGCCAGATTTCATTATCTGACCGGGTTGCAGTGGAGACCTCATTGAGTCGTAGTGAATCGAGGGGTCCAATGCTAACCCCTCGCCAAGGCCAGCTTTCAGAGGTTAAATTTCCTCCGCATACCCAGCAATTTGTTAAATTTAGTTGGTGACTAATCCGCTCGGCCAAATCGACGAATAGATTTTTGTCCGAATCCAGCGGATTAGTTTCTTTTTGTTTTTGCTTTTCTTCCACTACTAGTTCTTGGATTAGATCAATGTCATAAGTTTGTTTTTTGATTAAATCTTCCTTTTTGGTGATGCAATTGAAGTTAAAGCATAGCCAATCGTCTTGGGAGGGGCATTCTCCCTTTGAATTTTGTGTGATGTTTCCAATATTTTGCTGGATCCAATAGTAGTGGCCTTTTTCCGTGCACTTACTCAGTGTTTTGATGTTATAGCAAGAGGGATTTACGTAAGTATGTGCGCGGAAAAAGTGTTTTATCTGAAACGAATTTCTTTCGGTCTGGTACACTGTCTTGTAGCATTGGTTGCATCGACGAGTGTTCGCTTCAGTTGGGGAAACCCAGATGATGAGGAGCACTAGTGTATAAAGGAGGACAGTCTTCTTGAGGTCACCTGGAATAAGGATGTCCACGACGATATTGGCCCAGGGCCTCCTATTCCTCTCACTGATCTTCTTCGGCGCTCTTGCTTCAGATGCAACCACTGTGCTTACGGTTCCAGGCCGGAAGAAACCCATTTTAGCCTTGGTGGACTTATTATTATCTATTAATTTAGGGCCAAATTGGTTTGTTATCTGGAGAAGAGTGTTGTCTGGGAGTAGGTCTTTCACCTAGAGAAATCAGAGAAACAAGAATATTAGCAACTTCTTAATAAACATGAACATTTTATAACAATAACCATTATGAACTGAACAACCGGGATTTGGCAACTGGAACTTCTGGTAGTAAAAGGATACGGCAACTTGGGAGTTTCTGGGAGTGACTGGGGTCGTCTTCCACTAGACATGTTTAGGTTGGATCATCCTTTGAACATTCTTGAGGGTCACTGTCGTCCTCTTGAGGTGGTGCAACCGGTCCTTTTATTCTTCGTATATGAGTCCATCCCTTCTCAGCAGTCCGAACCTCTGTTTCAGTTGTTAGTTGGACCTGGAAGGGGCCTTCCCAAGAAGGTGTCAGCGACTTTTCTTTCCAAGATTTTACGAGAACCCACTCTCCTGGCTCGATGTGGTGTAGTTTAAAGTCCAGGGGTGGTGTTTGCACGATTAGTCCTTGTTCTCTCAGTTGTTGTAGATTATTGGCGATGATTCATACATACTGTTGAATGTTATTATTTCCGTACTCTCTGGCGTTCACTTCATGTTGATTTGCCAGGTATGGCAAACCAAACAGCATCTCGTAAGGAGAATAACTTAGATCTGCCCTGGGTTGTGTTCTGATCCTCAGTAGTGCCAGTGGTAGACACTTTACCCATGTCCATTTGGTCTCAAGTATTAATTTCGTTAACATGTTTTTGATAGTTTGATTCATCCTCTCCACTCTTCCAGAACTTTGAGGATGCCAGGGAGTATGTAATTTCCAATCGATACCCACTTGTTGTGCCAATTGTTGTAGTACTTGTGAGGTGAAGTGGGTACCTCTGTCCGAATCAATGAGGTGGACCATTCCAAAACGTGGAATGATTTGTTCAAGGATCACTTTACTCACTGTTCGGGCAGTGGCATTGACGGTTGGAAAAGCTTCCACCCAGTGGGTAAGGTGGTCCACAATGACCAAGAGATATTTCCACCGCTGGACGAGGGGCATTTCTGTGAAATCCATTTGAATATTTTGGAAGGGTCTGATTGCCAAATTAATTCCCCCGTTTGGAGTATTTTTCATTTGCTTATGGTTCACCTTTTGACAAATTAAACAATCTCGAGTAATTTGATTTGCAACTTCATATATCCCTAGGCACCCAAAAGTTCTGAGAAAGTGGTCCACCAGTGCCTTTGAACCCCAATGGTAATTCTGGTGGATATTAGACAGAATTTCACGGGCCAATTGTTTGTTTAGAATTTGTCGACCATCAGGAAGGCGCCACTTACCTTCTGGGTCTTCTGTACCTCCAATTGTGGTTAGTTTTTGTTTTTCACTTTCTGAGAAAATGGGCATGGGTAAAACATCACCACTGGCGGCTGCTTGGTGCTTTGTGAATGCTTTGATCTTCATGATGTTAGTGTCTTCGGTTGCAGCTTCTTTCGCAGCGAGGTCAGCTAGGTTGTTGCCCCTGGCCTCCATGCTGGTCCCTTTTGATGTCTGGGTACATGTACCACCACGATTCCAGTGGGTTTCTGCAAGGTATCTAGAATTTTTAAAATCAATTCCCGGTAGAGAAAGTCTTTCCCCTTTGAGTTTAAAAATCCTCGTTCTGCCCAAATCTTCCCTAATGTATGTACAATTCCAAAAGCATATTTGGAGTCTGTGTATATTGTTCCGATCTTTCCGGCTAGATGGTGCAAGGCCTTTTCCAGAGCATATAGCTCGCAAATTTGGGCGGACCAACTTGGCGGTAGTTTTCCCTTTTCTATTACTTTCATTTGGAGGCCGTCGACGACAGCATAGCCGGAGCGCCGCTTCCCGTCGATGACCCTCGAGGATCCATCTATAAACACTTTTTCTCCTTCGGGAATTGGGGCATCTGTGAGGTCCTCTCTCACTTTGGTTTGCAGGTCTGTTACATTAATACAGTTGTGGATTAAGGTGTTGTCCTTGTCAGAAAATCCATACAAGAATTGTGCGGCATTTTGCGTGGTACATGTGGTTAGGGTCAGGTGGTCCGTGTGCAGGAGGATAGTTTCATAGTTTATCATTCTAGGATCTGTGATCCAGTCTGCTGCCCACTGCGTCAGGATGGTTCGAATCGAGTGTGGCGTATGTACATTTAATTTTGCCCCAAAAATTAGCTTTTGACTTTCTGCAACCAGAATGGCCGTTGCTGCTACTGATTGGATGCAGACTGGCCATCCCCATGCCACAGGGTCCAAAAGTTTGGACAAGAAAGCGACAGGCTTCCGGACACCACCCCAGTCTTGGGTCAGCACACCATAGGCCGTCCCTTTCTCCACATTAACAAATAAGTCGAAGGGCTTTTCCAATTCTGGGAGGCTTAGAACCGGGGCTGTGATCAACTTGTACTTTAGTTCGTTTAATTTCTTCGTATCCAATTCGGTCCAATTGACTGGTTCTTCCTCTGTTAATTTTTCGTATAAAAATTTGGCAGACTGGGTATATTGATCAATCCACAGCCTGCAGTATCCCAATAACCCTAACAATTGTCTGATTTCTTTTTTTGTTTTTGGTGGTGGCAACTTTGTGATGCCTTCAATTCTGTTGGCACTTAATTTTCGTGTGCCATGCCCAATTATGTGGCCGAGATATTTCACTTCCTGTTTAACAAATTGTAATTTGGGCTTTGAAACTCTGAGCCCTTTTTCACCTAGAAAATTTAGAAGCCGAATTGCGCCCAATCGGACTGTGGATTCCTGCTCCCCTGAGAGAAGTAGGTCATCCACATATTGGATAATTTTGGTCCCTTCTGGTGGAGAAAAAGAGGATAATAACTCCTCGCGTGCCTGACCGAAGAGCGTAGGCGCCTCGGTAAAACCCTGAGGTAAGCGTGTCCAATGCAATTGTTGCTTTCGGCCTGTGTCTGGATCCTCCCATGTGAATGCAAAGATATTACGGCACTCAGGATCCAGTGGACACGACCAGAAAGCATCCTTTAGGTCAATGACCGAGAACCAGGTATGGGAAGGAGGAATCTGGTTTAACAAGCTGTAGGGATTTTGGACAAGGGGGTACCTGGTTTGGACTCGATCATTCGCCTTCTGCAGATCTTGGACCAAACGGTACGTGCCATCTGGTTTGCAGACAGTGAAAATAGGTGTATTATATGGGGACTTACAATCTTGTAGAATTCCGTCCTTGATGAGTTCTTCCACAACGGGTTTGAGCCCTCGTAGCTTGACCTTGGAAAGCGGGTATTGGGGCACCCGGATAGGATTGGTGCCTGGAAGCAAAGTCACTGTTATTGGAGTGATGTCAATCTTTCCCCTATTGCCTGGGTTGGCCCAGACAATAGGGTCAATGTCCTTTTCATCATTAAGGCTTAAGACGAACAATTTTGTTCGCATTTGTCCATCTTGGGGAACCACCCCAATCCTGAGAGGGATTTGGAAATCCCTACCCAGGAAGTTAGTTCCTGCCTGAGGTAGGTACAAGGTGTCTCCAGTGTGCGTAAGTGCATTACCAACAATGGTAATATCTTTTATGAGGGGGACAGTAAAGGTCTCCCCTTTTGCTCCGCTGATGTCCATAGTCTCTTTTTTGCTTATATAGCATCCTTTGATGGGCGAGGCTACACATGTCCGCTCGGCCCCGGTGTCTACCAGAAATGTCACTAATTGTGGGGATCGACAGGCAAGGTTATCAAGGGCTCTCTCAGGTGGTGTTTGGTCCCCACTGAGTAGAGCCCCTGACACCCTCAGTGTTCCAGCACCTGGTCCTCCACTTATGCCGTTTGTTGGTCTCGTTGTTTCCTGTAGCAGTACCAGGTCCCGTGTCCCGACGTGTTACAATATGAACAGAAGTGTCTGTTGCGGTCAGTGGATGGTCTAGAGTATGACTGGGGTGTTGCCTGCTCAGGTTTATTTTTAGGGGCTTTGCTAACTGGCTCACCTGATTTCATAATTTTGGCCTTCATCTTCCAATTCTCTTCGTCCCTCCGGACGTACACCTTCTGGGCCTCTTCCAATAAGTCATCTAAAGTCCTCGCTGGCCACCTTTCCAATTTTTCTAATTTACGTCGAATGTCTGGCCAGGAGTGCATCACGAAATGGACCTTCAACATAGTTTGGCCCTCCTCACTTTCGAGGTCAATTTGGGAGTGTAATTGGATGTTATTTCTCAGCCAAGCCAACCAAGCTGAGGGAGATTCGTGCTTTTCTTGTTCCCCCGAAAATGCCTTTTTCATATTACTTACACGGGGAGCAGCCTCTTTAATTCCTTTAACAATGAGCCTTCTGTACTCCATCATATGCTCCCTGTCTAGTTCTGAATTTGGATCCCACTGGGGATTTTCAATCAGTAATTTTCTTTCCCAAGGGGGTGCTTGGTTGCCATTTCTTTCTCGCTCCCATATTTTTATAGCAGCAGTTCGAATCAGTTTCTGTTCCTCCATGCTGAACAACGACTGGAAGATGCATTGCATCTCTGGCCAGGTGTAAATGTTTGGCCCCAGAAACTGATCAAACTGTTGTGAAAGTCCAATTGGGTCATTTAGTAAGTTTTTCATTTCCTTTTTGAACTCTCTCACCTCGGAGGATGAGAGGGGAGCGACGACATAACCGATGCCTCTGTGTGCACCCCCCATTGGTACCTCTTGAAGAGGTAGCATCTTTGAGGTTGTGGGGGTGTCTGAACAACCGGGGCATAATGTGCAAGCCAATTGGGATTGTTTCCTCCTAGTCGAGTAGGCATGGTGTACTGGGCTAGGGGAGATCGTTTTTGAGTCTTCTGTTACATTTTTAGTTTTAGTTAAGTTTGGAGTTTTTGGAGAATGTGATGGTTTACAGAGGCCTACCTTTGAGCAGGTTGGTTGGTCCTCAGTTGGGAAAGTATCATCACTTTCATCTTCAGTCTCAATTTCGGTGGAATAAGCTGGTGGGAGCACGTCCAGAGGGTCCCATCTCTTTGGTTGTTTTAATTTATTTTTTGTTTTTTCTTGGTCTCTTTTTGATTTGTCAAATGAAATTTCCTTTTGTTTACCTTTTACAGCAAAAATCTTTTCGTTTTCCGAGTTATTGTTCCAGTAATTTAGCCAAGTTTTAGCATACTCTAATTGTTCTGCCTTTTTTAATCCTTTGTAATGTAGGTATAGAATCAGTGTTTTACAAATCCAGGCCTCTGTTGTCCCGTATCTTGGCCACCTTAGATTATCTCTGCATAGTCGCCTCTTTGGCCATTCAATTACACAGTATTGAATCATTTGGACTTTGTCCTTGTCTCTGGTAAACTCATTCTCATCCCAATTTACTAACATTCGTCCCAAAGGACTTTCAGGAAGGATTTTTAAATTTTTCGGGAGGCCGGATCTCTTGCTAGTCACCTGTCCCATATTTATGTTTATAAATATGGGGCAATTAAATAACAATCAGGTAATTTCTCAATTAAACCAATCAAAGAGATGAGTGTAAACACTGAGCAAGGACAACCCTCTTTTAGATCACCACTGACGCAAGAGCACTTATTAACAATCTAATAATAATTATAACAATTAACAATAACTGTCAACAATTAACAACAAGTTTTATGACTAACAACAATTTTAACTACTGTATAATATTGTATATTGTGTGAGAGAAAGAAAAATGTAAAAATTAAAATGGGAGGTAACTGTGGGAATTGAAATAAAATAATTTAAATATAAGAAATCTGTAATAATTTAAAGGTAATTATAATATATATATTGAACCTTGTTAATTATAGGTAACAAAATGGCTGACCAAGGGAATCAGAAATGGAGTAATTCAAATGTAAATATTAATTTAAAACTATTTCGTTGTAATATACTTATAAGAGAAATACCAATAAATAAATTATGTTAATGTATTCGAGATGGCTGACCCCCGTGGGAATCAGAATTAAAACAATTCAAATGTAAATATAAATGTACTAACTTAAAGTTCTATTAATATAATAAGGATGTATGCAAGTATAAGGAAGTTAACGGTGGGAACCAAAATGGCCGACCCCCCGTGGGAATTGGAATAAAATAAAATAATTCAGATATATCAATGCAAATATAATAGAATAATAGTTGTTCAATGCAGTATAAATATGTAAAAGTGCACGCAAATCAATTATGGAAATTCAAAATGGCCGACCCACGTGGGAATCGGACCGTGGGAAACAACAAAAGTACAATTGTAAATTAAAAGGATTTAAATCAAATATTAAATAAGCAATGAATTAAAATACCAATGAATTAACAAGGCAGTGAATCCGAATATAGCAATGAGTTAAATATCTCTTATAACTAATTATTATAGAACCTTTTAAAACACAATATGAAATATTAAAACTGTAATTGAAGAAATTTTAGAAAAATGGATTTATCTTTATACTTAAAAGGACCACACAACAAAATGGCTGACCACTCGATAAGAAAATGTAAAGGCAAATATGGCTGGCAACAATAGTAAAGTACAAAAGTAAATATGGCAGACACTGGAAATTAACTAAACTTAAATAAGATGTCAATATAAAACAGATATACCAATAATTTAAATAACTTAAATAAAATCACTTAAACTTAGCACTTCAATATTTACTATTAGCAGAAATATATATAACTTTCTTAATAAAACAATTAATGTGATTATAAGTCAATTAATTAAAGACCAGTTTTATAAAACTTTATTATTCGTCTTCTCACTGTAGGAAAAGAATCAGTTTTCAAAATGGCGTTAGACAAATAGACAGTGTTCGGAGTTTAAAATGAAGGTTCTTCCGCCCTTTCGGAAGTAGAAAAAGAACTAGCCATATTTTAACAAAATTTGTATTTCCAAAAACAACCAAATATTTGAATGAAGACTAATTGTATGCTGATTAATTATATTAATTTTTTCATTTAAACTTTGCCTTAAAATTAATTTTTCTTTTATCCACGTACAAAGATCAATGTCTTGTACAGTAATTTTTGGGGGTGCCAAGCATTCCTTTGCACTGGGACACCTAACACTCACCCAAACAAATCCCATGTACAGTTTTGGAGTTAGCCAAAACACACTGGCTCTGACTACCTTTATTGAAAAGGAAACATAACTTTTCTGTAAGGACGTGAAGCTGTGGGGATGTGCCAGGTAGCTTCACAAAGAGAGTTCAGTGCCAGACATATTAAATTTATTACTATTATGCCTTAGGTTTTAACTTGTAATTTTTCAGGTTCTGTACTATTTAGTGTGTAGCTCTGAAGTTTCTTGTAGCCTGGTAATTTCTGCTCTCTCATGCTAGTTAGACATAACAAAGCCTCTCCAGGCCTGCTCTCCAAGGACACTCAGACCATCCTAGGCCCAAAATGTGTAAACCAAAGACTCTAAAAGGGGGGGGGCAAGCTTGGGGAAATTACATCATTAAACTGAAGCTTTACTTGGAGAATTAACGCTGATATGTAAATGAACCAAACCTATAAAAGTGTGAAGAACTCGTGACCTGTGGTCCCTCTTGGGGTCCATCTTGGCAGCAGCCTCTGGCTCCCCAGGGTGTGCCTTTGAAGGCCTTTCAAATAAATACCTACCTTTATTCCCTTACTCTGTCTAGTCTCTGTTTCTAGGAGGACGGATAAGGCATCAACTATGGAGATCCAGTGGTTTCCCATAATGATATAGGAATCAATATAATCAATAATTAGGTGTGACATTTTCCAGACACTCAGTCTTCAGCTGGTAGACTGGTCATGAAGTGGGAAGAATGGATCACATCCATGACTGGAGTTTGGAACTCTTTTCTATTCACTCCTCCTTTGTCCCTGGTTTTTCACCCTTCACAGTCTCTCTTCCCAGTCACTACATAGATATGTTTTCCCTTCAGACTTTCAGGATGTCCATGTGATGATATTTGTTGGATTTGGTTTCCTGATGACCTTTCTGAAGAAATATGGATTCAGCAGTGTTGGTTTCAACATGCTCATTGCTGCCTTCGGTCTCCAGTGGGGAATTTTGATGCAAGGATTTTGGCACATGAATGAAGGGAAGATTTCTGTTAACATCGAAAGGTATATGTGAATTTACAAAAATTGATATTTCTATCCCTAAAGATATCAGGAGAAGCCATAAACCACAACATCTATGGGGTCAGACTTTACCTGAATTTCATTAAGCCTTATTGTCCACCTCTCCACATCCTTCTGCCCTTCCCCCAAAATATACTAACACTGCTCCTGCCTGACAGCTCCTGCAAAGATGATGCACAGAGACAGAAAGTTGTGCAAGGCTTCCAGGATTACATAAAGCATCTGACCAAAGAGCTCACTGCCATCTTTGAAGCCTAGGTGGCAGTCAGGGCTGGAAATTGAGGGGCTGGAGCATGTCCAGAGAAGGACAAAGGAGATGGGGAAGGGTCTGGAGCACAAGTTTGATGAGGAGCAGCTGAGGGAGCTGGGTGGGCTCAGCCTGGAGAAAAGGAGGCTCAGGGGGGACCTTCTGGCTCTGCAAAACTTTCTACAGGAGGGTGCAGCCAGATGGGAGTTGGGCTCCTCTCCCAAAAAACAAGCAACAGGACAAGAAGAAATGGCCTGAAGGGACAAGAGGAAATCACACCAGGGGAGGTTTAGATTGGATATTAGGAAAAATCTCTTCACAGAAAGGGTGGTCAGGCATTGGAACGGGCTGCCCAGGGAAGCTGTGGAGTCACCATCCCTGGAAGTGTTTAAAAAAACATGCAGATATGGCACTGAGGGTCATGGTTTAGTGGTGGGCTTGGCAGTGCTGGGTAAATGGTTGGACTCAATGGTCTTAGAGATTTTTTCCAACCTAAATGATTCTGTGTTTCCATGATATCCCTGCACATCCCAATACACTTCTCATCTGCCTTTTCACCATAACTTCAACCAGCTAAGCACATGGATGGTATAAGCAGGAGGAAACCTACGCTTACTCTTCAGTAGCTGGTAAGATCCCTACAAGATCTGTCTGGAAAGCTTTGATTTAATTCTTATCCACAAAGATGAGCTTGGTAATTTTGTATCTGAAGAGTTAAAGCTCTATAATTTCAATGATATCATTTTAATGGCACATTGGATATTACAGCTTTTAAACTAATTTTTTTTTCATGTGTTTTGTTTTGGTTTTTTTCTTTTTCTTAACTTCAGCATGATAAATGCAGACTTCAGTACAGCAACTGCTTTGATTTCATTTGGAGCACTCCTGGGGAAAACAAGTCCCATTCAGATGCTGATCCTGACACTTCTGGAGATCACCATCTTTGCATGCAATGAACATCTAGTTATTGACGTATTAAAGGTACAACTATTTAGCAATCACTGTTTTCTCTTTATAACAAATGCTTTCACTTTGTAATACTTTCAGTTTGCATATGCTAGGCTCTAGGCTCTACCATGGACAGTAAACCATTAAATCCTCCAGACTTCTTGTTCATCAGACCCTTGTCTTTCTGCTGTATAAAATCTGTGCCATTATTTTGGGTCCCTATTACAGGCCACAGATGTTGGAGCTTCGATGACTATCCATGCTTTTGGAGCTTATTTTGGTCTGGCTGCAGCTTTCATCTTGTACCGTCCTGGTCTGACAAACAAACATGAAAATGATGAATCCACCTATCACTCAGACATATTTGCCATGATTGGTAAGTGAATATCGAGTGCTGATCAGCTGTTCATCCCTCTTCCATCTCTATTTTTTACCGATTACCTATTATTATGCTCCATCCATTTTCCTAAGTACACTTCTGAAGGCAACTTTAGTCTGATGCATGTGCTGTGTTTTCAGTGGCATACAAATTTTTACAGTTTTTCCTTGGTTCAAAGAAAGGAAACATCAAATTAAAGATGTGTTTTCTCTGTGCATTAGTGGTGACTTCCTTTCTGTTAAATCTTCAGCTTTTCAGCACATTTCCAAAGGAATTGGCCATAATTAAAAGGATTGAGCTGTGCCTGTCATGATAATGACTGTTTGAAATTATCTATCTACCGGTCCATGAGAACTGTTCATAGACCAATTCACCAGCTAAAGCTTCCAGTTGTATTGATAGATGATAAAGGATTTGCAAGTGAACTGTGTTGCCTATGCCTCCTATTCTGGCTGGGGTTTCAGTGGTGGTGAGCTCTGGCAGTGAGTCGGGCATGGCAAGGGGTCATTAAAGCCTTCCAGTAAGATTTGACAGAGCCCACGTGTCAAAATCCCAGCTGCCACTGCCAAAAACTTCTGCATACTCTATTATTTCTTCCAGAATTTTGGCTATTCCATGTTTCTTATTAATCATTGCCCTTATTTCTTGTAGCTCACTCTGTTGTGTTGGCCCTTGTAACTAAATAGCTTTTGCTTTGTTTCGACTTCTATTCATCCAGGTACCCTGTTCCTTTGGCTTTTTTGGCCCAGTTTCAACTCTGCCATTGCAACTGGCATGAAAGCCCAGACAACAGCCATTATCAACACTTACTACTCCTTGGCTGCCTGTACCATCATAACATTTGCCCTCTCCAGCTTGGTGGATAAAAGAGGCAAATTCAGTATGGTAAGAATCACATCATAACCCCTGTTAAATTGAATCAACCCTCTGTAATAAGGATGTGGAGGCAGATTCACAGTGTCCATCTATCTGTTCAGGCTATCTGGAGCCTCTGCTCACACTAGAGCTATTACACTTGTAAAAGCTACGGAGTTTGATGAGACGTGGCTGAGGGAGCTGGGGGGGCTCAGTCTGGAGAAAAGGAGGCTCAGGAAGGATCTTCTCACTCTCTACAACTCCCTGAGGGAGGAAGATGGAACCAGGTGGGGGTTGGTCTCTTCTTCAAATAACAAGTGACAGGATGAGAGAAAGCAGCCTCAAGTTGCATCAGGGCAGGTTTAGACTGGATATTAGGAGAAATTTCTTCACAGAAAGGGTTGGAAAGCAAGTGGAGTAGACTGTCCAGGGAACATGGTAGTGGTGCTGGTTTGATGGTTGGACTTACTAATCTTAAAGTTGTCTTCCAGCCTTAGTGATTCTGTGATGATTCTCTCTTGTCCACAGAACCTGCTGGACTGTAGAAACATTAGTCCAGTGTTCAGGCAGACTTTTGGATCTTATTCCAAAGATGGTCCCACTGGAGTTTCCTTATTACAAGAGCCAAAATAGGTCTCTCAAGGCAATGACCTGTTCCCTGGCAATCTCACAGTGCAGCTGCACAGCAGGCAAAACCAAACCAGCTTGGGGCTGCCAGGCTGACAACCTTCCATCTCCTTGCCCTCAAATCCAGCCCTGTTTTCACCCACTTCATTCCAGCAGCTGCAGTCATTTGTCTGAGCGCAGCATGTGCGAGAGAGCCTTCAGAGGCACTCAGCCTTAAAACAAGCCTCTGTTCCTCATGTGTCACCACCTCTTCTGTGTCCCCTTTGTAGGTTCTCATTCAAAATGCCACCCTGGCAGGAGGAGTAGCAGTGGGTACCTGTGCTGACCTGGAAATCCACCCTTTTTCTGCCATGGTCATTGGGGTCATTGCTGGAATTTTCTCAGTCTTTGGGTTCCAGTTCCTGACTGTAAGTACTGGGGACCCAGCTCTGCTCCTACTTCTTGTTTCTCTTTGGCTTTCCTGGAGCTCCCTTGGTTTGCTACAAAGGGAGGATAGATACAGTAAACTCCAGGTAATGGTGACTTTTAACAATGATTTGATTCTTGTACTTCTGCTCTTTCTCTTGCATATCAGTCTAGAGATCATGAAAGACTATAAACTCACTATAAACTTCCTATTTCCCCTCATTTCAGCCTGTGTTGGCATCCAAGCTGAAAATTCAAGACACTTGTGGAGTTCATAATTTACATGGTTTACCTGGAATTCTGGGAGGTATCGCTGGCATCATAGTAACTGCGACAAAAAGGGAAATGAAGTGAGTTATAGAGAGAAGAGAGAAAGAAATTTTTTGATTTTTGAATGTCTATCCTAATTTGCTACCTTTTTTGGATCTAATTATGATTTTTTTTTAGAAATGCATCTATGATTTGATGTCAGGAATTGTATTCCCATTTAATTTGGATTCTTCTGGATCTCCTGCCTTTAACACACTGTTTAAATGACAAGCTAGTTACAGATTAAAAGCTCAAATAAAAATAAATAAATTAAAACATCATAAAGTAACAGCACACTGAACCATTCAAACATAGAAAAATCTTTATTATGACTCTACAATTACGCTGCTGGTAATTGTAAGATTTCAAAAAAAAAAAGCAATATTTTTTTTTCCACTATCTCATAAAACTCCAGAAAGATGAAATGCTGGTCTTTTTGACAACAGGCAGTATTCTCTAATGGCTTATAGGACATTAATAACCTTCTCAAAGAACTTCTTCTCATCTGTAGCCTAAAACAAAGCTAAATTACAGTCATGAGTTCTGCCTTGTACATAGCAATGGCAGGATTTGTTGGACTCGATCTAGGAGATCTTTTCCAACCTTAAAGATTCTAGGATATTTTCCTATGACTGATCATCAGTCTCAAAGTGTAACAGTTTTTTGATTGGCAATGTTTTGGTTTTCTACCCTTTTCAGGAACGGTCATGCGCTTACTCCTGGCATGCAGGCTGCTGCCCTGGGCAGTACACTTGGAATTGCACTGGTGGGAGGAGCACTGACAGGTCAGTAAGATGCATGTAGTGACTAAAAACACCTGTGAATTTAGAGGTTTCTCCATGAAGAACTTAAATGTATCAACAATTTTGTGTGAATAATACAAAATTGAAATAATGAGTGATGGCAGAAACTCAAATATGGAAAAGTAGTTTTCCAATGTTTTTGTCTTCAAATGAAGTTCAGGTTCATCAGGAAGAATTTCTTCACTGAAAGGGTTGTCAGGCACTGGAAAGGGTTTCCCAGGGAGGTGGTGGAGTCCCCATCCCTGGAGGTGTCCAAGGAATGACTGGATGTGGCACTCAGTACTCTGGTGGGGTTGACAAGATGGTGCTTGGTCTAGGATTGGACTTTATGATCTTGGAGGTCTTTTCCAACCTACACGTTTCTGTGATTCTGTGATTCTAGATATCTTACTGAATGCATGCTCCAAAGATACTGAGTTTTATATTTATAGAAATAATAAGGTGGTGTTCTGGATGGAATTCTTCTCTAGATTCAGACACTTAAAATTCTGAACAGAAAGTAGCTTGAGATCAAGACATACTCGATGAGGTGTCACATGTTTCCATGTGTTTGTGAATACTTCCAAACAAACAAACAAACAAACAAATCAGGCTGAAATAGAAAATTTTGGTCGGAAATCTGGTCAATTAAAAACAAGCTCTTACTTATGCTCTTATTTATGCTTATATGAAGAAATCTGCATCACCTCTCAGAATGAATGACCTGATAACCCAGGATGGTTGGGCATTTAAGGAGATGAGGAAATTTATCAGAAAACTAGGCTGGCTGCCCAGGGAACATCTGAGGAACATTTATTTGGTCATTTTCTTCATTTTTTTGCCCTCTGATGCTGGTTTTCCTGCAGGTGCTATTCTAAAGCTGCCCTTCTTGGGACAAGTATCTGACCAGAACTGCTTTGATGACTCTGCTTATTGGGAGGTAAGACACGACCTCAGTTCATTTTCATTATGTTGGAGAATGTACAGACACTGCAGCCCCACTCTCCTGGGCTTTGTGGTTTGCACACATGAGTCAGAAAAGCTGCCTCTTCAAAATTCAGAAATGCTGCTCTACCTCAGGCTGTGAATTTTTCAAGACCACCTCCAGGAACTTTTTTTGGACTTCGTAGGTAATCATGCCTTTTTCATTGGACTCACCTTGAACAAAAAGCAGAAATAGAGACAACAAATTGGTATCACAGTGGAGGCCTTTGTCTCTCTCTTACATGCTCACTGTATCAGGAATCCTCTTCCTTATCAGAGACCAATGACATATTCTTAATTTAGGCAACCTGAATTTTATCCTTTATGCCAGGACAAACCCAAAAAAGCAAGGCAAGAACTATGTATGATATACATTCCTTGTAAATAAAATGTGAAGTTAAAAGGAAATTTTATTAGTTTCTTTCATGAATTCTTCTATGAAGAAAACCCTGAGTTCATCCCTCAGTAATTGATGGTCCATGTCAGGCTGTGTCAATGTTAATAAACAGATATATAATATATATACAAATAAAATTACATTCTCAGCACATTTTAGTCTTCTTTTATGGCAAAAGCAAGTCTATATCTCCTTAACTGAACGCTTCTTTGTTTTTCATGGCAGGTTCCAGAGGAGGAGACACTACCCGAAATTCACTCCAGCCACCGTGATGAGCACAGCAGATTTGAAGCTGCCATGTAGAAAAATAGTTAATCTGCAATATGTGTCCTAATGATGCTCTTTTATGTTTCTAATGCTAAGAAACAATGAAACAACACCCAAGTATTGTCCCAACCACACCAGGTTTTTAAGAAAGGGCTGTAGATAGCTATATTTTTGTAATAGAAAACTAGCTTGATTTTAAACTACTTAGTCATTATGCCAAGCTCAGGTGAATAAATTAGATCCTTCTAATATATTTGTTCATCAGAAAAAGGCACCACAAACTGCTCTTTGAAATTATATATATTTTATCTTTAGTTGTCAGTGACAACAATATAGCTGTTGTAATAAACTTTGGGTTTCAAGGTTATTACAGGATAATATATTTAACAGCAAGATTTCTGAATTACATCCTTACCTGTATAGGGGTAATCAAGAAGAAATGAATTGATATTTTTTATTTGGACTCAAACAAACTTTTCACCAGAGCATCCCAGATTAACTTTTTAAGAAAGTGTGTTGTCCTGTGTTCTGATGGAGGAGAAAATGTGCTGTATTTTGAAGTTTCATTATGACAGAAAGCAAAATGTTGAAATAATTCTCATGGCAAAGCACAGAATACAGTGATTGATAAGGCAATATGAGTATCAAGATTCATTGTTAACATGCTTATTGAAAGGGAGAAGAAAGCAAAATGGTAAAAAAAATTCATTATTGCTTTAGATCTATTTATTTATTGTCATAGATTTAGTTAGTTTCAAGGACACATGAAGAGAACTGAGGAGGAGCTATGAAAAGCAGGTGATTGCATAATAGATCTTATTCTATTCAACAGTAATAAGTGGATTGTAGCAATGTTAATGTCAATAAATATAACCTGAACTAATGCCAACTCCAGAAAAACATTAATCGTTTGGAACTGATTGGAATGAAACTGTGTTCAACCTACAAAAGACTCGGCAGAGAACTTCCATGGGGTGAGTCACTGACTCTGAAGTCACTGTCTCCTAGAAAAAGTGAAAGCAGAAAGAAGAAAATTGAAGCTAAAGCAAATTAACTCTACCCAAAAAGTGATGTCAGTGCTGCTCAGTTCAGAGCCAAAAATTGAAGTAGCTGAAGGAACTCCATGAGGTGCCTTTGTGCATGGGATATTCCATTGAGAGACAATGGATGGGAAGTGGAAATCAAACGGAAGAAACATCATGCTTCAATCCATCATTCACGGAAAGCTACTAGTGCTGTCTCCAAAGAACAGGCCAAAGTGGGTGAACTTTCAAGATTTTTTTTATATTAGGATCTTATTTCAAGTCTTACTTATCAGACTTAAGGGGAAAACTCCTCTCATATAAAATAGCGCATATATTTTCAGTCGTGCTGATGTATTTTTCCTTGAAAATCTTTAGAAAGATACTAGGCAGGGATGTCCCATATGTTGTACCCACCGTGTATTGCTACGTATGTCAGATTTCTATCCATGAATATACTTTTTTGTATCACACTTTTGTTCAGATAAGCTCTTTTGCGGATGTGCAGTGACTGACGCTCTTCTACCTTGTTGGCTGTAAGATGTCCTTTATTCTCTCAAAGCTTTCACACATTCATTTTTGTAAAAACTGAGGACATTTAACAATGTAAATATCACATTTGTAAAGATTTTAGAAGTATTTTGTGCATAATTTACAAAGTGTTGAAGAACTTGAAAAAGATTCCATCTGTGGACAGCCTGTAAAAATCTTATCCTCAATACATGAATTTCACCCCTCAAATTCCTACTTGGAGATTCAGGCAGTCTTTCATCCACCTTGAATGCGGGAGGTAATTTCACTAGTTTTGCGTGCTGACCACAGAGGAATACGCAAGTGAGGAATTACAACTCACTTTCAGTAAACCTTTCAGAATTGTAGAATGCTTAAGGTTGGAAAATACTCCCAAAATCATCAAGTCCAACCTTGGATGGATTATCATCATGGCCAGTAAGCCACATTGAGAAGTGCTATGTCTACTCACTTCTTGAACAATTCCAGGGATGGTGACTTCCCTGCTTCCCTGGGGAGCCTATTCCAATGTTTGTCCACTCTTCCAGTGAAGACTTTTTTCCTAACATCCAACCAGAACCTTCCCTGATGAATGATGACCTCAGTAATTACATTTAGGTTTGGGTTTTTTTAATCAAAAAGGGAAAAAATGAACTATACAGTTTTGTTCTCCAGTTCTCCTTATAATCTTTCCATAATAATCCACACTCTCATCCTCCAAGTACCCATTATTGTCCCCTGACTTCTTTTTCAGCAGATTCCTTCCCCAGAGAAATCAGTTCCTTAGGTTCTCTCAAAAAAACAGAGTAGGGAGATGAATACTTTTGTTTAATCAGAGCTTTACATGTTACTTTCTTTTCCATGTGACTGTGCCCTTGAAATGTACAATTTGTTTTTCCAAAGGTATTTTACCCTAATTGCTCACCTCCATGTTGCAAATGCCAGTGGCATTTGGTTCTCTGGCTTAGGGTATTTTCTTTGGTTGGTTATTTCCCAATTAATCAGAGTTTTGAATACCTTGAACCAGCAGAGCTTCATTAGTAATTAGTTACAACTTCTGTGTAATATGTGACTGGACACTTAAAAGACTTAAGCTTAAAATATTTTACTAAGAAGTCTTTTGTTCTTCCATGAGGAAGCCTTACACTGGCAGGAAAGGAAAGGAAAGTAAGGAGTTAAACAAGACATGGAGTGGAGGACGAGCTTAGAGGATGGGACTGAAAAGTAAACAAAAGTTAAAGTACAACTACTCTAAATTTGAGGTTGAAGATCATCAGCATTTCTTTCCTTTCTTATAAAAGACTGGCAATGTTTTATCCCTTCCAATAACCGCTCAACAGTGTTTCCATCTTACCTTTGTTCTCACTTTGGCTTGTTTATACATTAAAAAAGCTTAAATAATGTATTGTGGTTTGTTGGGGTTTTTTTTTAAATGAGTAAAAATTTTAGTGATATCTTCTTTAAACTAACCAAAGGTCAAGCTTACTGTCAGCCCTTTTTAGAACACCAGTGGGTGACCATAGCTTTGAAGGCTGCCTTACAGTTCTTCAGTCCTACCTCTGTCAGAGCAGTATCTTTGTATCTCATTACCGAAAATTTATTTGAAAGCCATTGGCTCAATATTTGCATACAAAATTTCTTTTAACATTTGTGTTCAAATCTGTTGCTGAATAAATGCATGAATTGAATGATCAGATGACCAACTGTATTTGTTTGACTTTCTTGGGGATGTCTTCTTTCTCTCCTACTGGGATCAACCTTTTCACAAAGTATGTTAACAAAATATGTCTCCTCTTGCCAATGGAGAGCTCTTCCTGTTCATCTAAGCCTCCTGCAAAATGTTCGCCTTTCAGCCTCCTCTCAGTTCCTTGCTATTAGTTAAATTCCAGATATATGTGGAAAACTCGACATTTTCAGTGCCTTTTTACCCACTCTGGGAAGGTGAAGTAGAATCAGGCCAACTGGAACATAGCTAGACACCGGCCCTGGACTTTTCCCAGGACTCCTTCCAGGTAGGTGAAATGTCCTGGTCCCTCCTTCAGAGCCCCTGGGGACAGCAGCCGGCTCACAGTGAGCCAATCCAAGAGCAGGTTTGGAGCCCCCCTGCCAGGCTCCCAGCCATGTGCCAGGGCCCTTTTCCTCTAGGTCTCTGCACCGCCATTCCCTGGGGAATTCCCCCATTCCCTCCTCTCCTCTGCCTCTGGTCACCTCTGCAGGAATCCTGACACTGTTGGGAGAGAAGGACAAGGGGCTCAGCCTTGAGGCACTTCACCTCACACAAACTTCAGGTTCTGGCCTCAAGGCCACATGCAATTTAGTGTTCTAGATTTCTACTAGAAAACTCTTCCAAACACTGTTTTGTGGGCTGTGACTCAACTTTTCTGTCTGTCCAGTCTTCCCCTTGGCTTCTTCTTTCAACACCTCCTCCTCTGCTGTTCCCTCTGTTAGACTCTGAGACACCTGAGTCAGGGTGTATCTCAGCCCCCTATCCTCAGCCAACAGAGGACAACTTTTCCCAGTGCTGTGTCCAGTTCTGGCATACCCAGTACCAAAGAGATACGGACAGACTGGAGAGAGTCCAGCAAAGGGCCACAGAGATGCTGGAGTGACTGGAACATCTCTTATATGAGGAAACACAGAGAGCTGGGAGTTTAGCCTGGAGGAGAGAAGGCTCAGGGGGATCTTACCAGTATAAACACCTGGGGGAGGAATCAAATAAATCAGAGCCAGACTCTTCTCTTTGTGTGCCCAGTGCCAGCACCAGAGGCCATGGGCACACACTGAAGCACAGGAGATTCTCTCTGAACATCAGGAAAGACTTTTACTGTGAGAGTGACTAAGCACTGGGACAGGCTGCCCAGGAGTTTGTGGAGTCTTCCTCCTTAGGATCATGTAATTATTTAGGTCCTTGGAGATATTCAAAACCTGTCCGGGCACAGTCTAGGGCAACTGGCTCTTGGTGGCCCGGCTTGAGCAGAAGGCTGGACCAGCTGAATTCCAGAGTCCCCTCCAACCTCAATCATTCCATGATTCTGTGATTTGAAATTCCCAATGAATTCAATGGAATCAAAGTTATGCCACCCCTAAACACTTTAAAAAAATTAAATCTCTATGCACTACTCCCCTGGGCAGTGGAATTTTGATTTCTCAAGAGTATCAAGCATATCTGTACTAATGACAAATACATGATTAATCAGTAACCTGGACAGCGTGCAGAATTTATGGCTTTTAGAGCAAATGTCAGGTTGATGACCTGCAGTTATCCATGTTCCTGGACTTTCACACTTGCCCAGCGACCTACACTCTCACCCAGTCACACACTGGTTAGCAAACATTTACCTGCTCCTGTACCCTTCTGAGGATTTATTAGGAAGGACAGGGGAAGAGAACAAGTCACCAACTGCAAGTAAAACATACCCTTCACTGGAAAAGAGGTTTATGGACTAACACAAGGGTCTCTCAAGCGAAATTCTTGCAGGAGGACAGAGATCCAGAGTCCACATTTTCTCTTTTCTCTTCTGTGGCAAATACTTGGCTGAATAGAGATGGACTGGAACAGCAGAACTTCTGTTGGTTTTGTGTTCATCCTGGCTCTTCTCTCCATTTTTAAAACAGCAGGTTTGTGGAACAGCAGCACTTCCATCATTTTAGTGCTGATCCTGGCTTTTCTATCCGTTTTGAAAACAGCAGGTCTCTGGAACAACCAAGGACAGAATTTTCCTCCAGGACCAAGACCATTACCTATAATTGGAAACCTTCTTTTGTTTGATTTGAAGAGACCCTACAGGACTTATCTACAGGTACTCATTTTCTTTTCTGTTGGTTCTATCACTGAGCCCCATAGTCCAAGATGTCAGAGAGTTTCTCCTATTGCACCTGATGTATTTTATCCATGGATGAGCCTTTAGCAAGGGACAGGAGATGGTTATTTGAGCAGAAAATTTTGAATGCAGCGTGTTTTTTTTACTGTAATACTTTCTCCGTGCATCTAGGTTTCAGCCTTCAACGACTCTCAAATTAATAGCAAGTGTCCACCTTATTTTTGTGGTAATTTTGAGAAAAAGGCAACTGAATAAGGAACAATTTTGATATGTGGTCAAACTCCTGCCTTCCACTGATTGATGCACCTGGAGCTGTGACTGAAGCATCTTGCCTTTGCTGATTTATCAATGTTCTCATCTCTCTTTCCTCTTTTCTTCCCAAAAGCTGAAGATATAACTATATACTCTTAATATTCACGGCCAATCTTTGCCAAAATAATAAACCTTTCTGGTTTTTTCTAGTGCTTTCTTTACCTAGTTTATTGCAGGGCTTTGCTGACTTTGAGTCAGAAGAATTCTATGAATCTGCTCCTTCCTTAGTGTTTCTTCTGCTTAGACATTAAAATTACACATCCTCCTTGCCGATGATTTTGAAAGGGATAGTTGCACCTGTATGGATGCTGCATCCACAAATCAAAAGACTGCTTAGATGCAATATCTGGAATATCACCAACACAGCCCAATCACATTGACAAAAGCAAGTTCCATTTGTTTTCAGGCCAACAGAACCAACATGTGTCTGCTCTAATTCAGTGATTCCATTCTAATGCTGGAGGTTGATTCTCTGATTTGAGCATAATTCAGATATGGGTCGCTGCTCCTGTTATTTCAGCTGGCTGTACTTGCTTACCACTTGCTGAACATTCTGCATCTTGATGCTAAAAATAGTTGCCTTCTGTTTCTCTCTGCAAACCCACTAGAAAATAAGTGCAGTCAGGAAAACCCCCGGCAGTTGTCAGAAGAATCAGGAACACCAAGTTACATAAAAATAAATCTACCTGTACCAGCTAAAAAGGTACCACATTGTCTCTGAGACAGATTCATGCTGCATGTAGTCATGTATAAAAAGTTTGAATTTACCTAATACTGAATCCTAGCTCAGAAACAAACTGGGTTTCTTTTATACATTAATGATAGCAGAGGTTTGAACAGGTTTAGCCTGTAAACAAAAGAAACACAATAGCATAGAGATAAGTGTGAAGACATGAGTCAAAAATTGAATTTGCAAGGGTTTCTGAGGGAAGACAGGCCTGTCAGTGCAATCCTTTGCTGACTTGGGGTTTCAGCTGTTGTCACTTCTGCTCAGTTTAGCACAAGTGGACTCCTCTCCCAGCTGTGCCATTTAGTCATTATCCATCACAATGTCTGGCACATTCCCATCATTTAAATCAAGTGTCTTTCCCTGTAGTCAGGAAAATATCTAACATGTTAGTAACCCAGAGGCAGGACTGGAAAATAAGCAGCACTGGAAAGGGTGATGAATTTCTTTGTAAGCTGTAAAAGCTGTAAATCACTGTTCTCTTCTCCTGACAGCTGTCCAAAAAATATGGTCCAGTCTTCAGTGTTCAGATGGGGCACAGGAAAGTTGTAGTGATTTCTGGGTATGAGACAGTGAAGGAAGCTCTCGTAAACCAGGCAGAAGCATTTTCAGAGAGACCTAAAATCCCAATATTTGAAGATTTGACCAAAGGAAATGGTAAGTTGGTCTTATTTTTCCTTATCAGCTTGACCTACTCAATTTTTTTTCCTATAGACAAAGCAGGAGCTGGGACAATACTTTGGATCAGAGATCACAAAAAGCATTGGAAATAGGGAGACATTTCATTGACTTCAGCACATTTATTCAACTTTGAAACTACTGATAGTGGCAACAAAACAACCATAACTCTAAAAATAACCATAGCAACAGATAATGGATAGTGACACACTTCCAGGATCTAGAACAGGGCATCCGTGCCAGAGAAGCATTTCTAGGTCTCATGATATGGCTCTGGACTTGAGGCTTTTTGGGTTTATCATGGAACCACCCTTTCTGAAATTAATATTCTACTGTTGTTCATCATTTCAAGTGCTGAATAGTGCTTTTAAACTCTGAATGTGACAATAGATAGCATGCAACACATAGAGAACTGGGGATTTATTTTTGAAAGGGAAATACTCTCTACTGAGCTGGGTTTCAAAATAAGAATTTCAGATCCAAACTTCATTCTAATTTAGCATGAGCATATTTATATCTCCAAAGATCCTTCGACAAATTCAGGAATAATTCTGTGAAAAATGTAAACAGCTGTATCTTTTGATCATATTATTGCTTAGAAGGTTACTTTTCACTTTAATTTTTTATTTAAAAAAAAAAAACATAGCTGAAGTCATCAGTTAAATGGTGTAACAATTTCAGTGCAAAAAGGTGATGGTGGAGGTTCTAAGACTTCATCTAAATTTTAAAGACATTTGTGCCTACTTAAGTTTTTCCTGCAATCATCAGAGATCTCAGTTCAATTCCACTTCCAAACTATGGTGACCAGCGGTCCGAACTTGAATTTCCAATGCCCACTTTCTTTCAGTGACAAGTGTCTTTTCGGATATATAGTCTTCTTAAGATTTGATTAAATAAATCTTAAATAGTTTATACTTTGCCTGCGTAATAACCCTGTTGCTGAGGATTGCAAATACATAAGGCACAGCGGTGTTTTTCCTCATCCAGATGCAATTTAACTTGTTTTAAAAGTGACTGCTACTAAACAGCTCCATTCTATGCCTACAAAATTATTTAAAATCTTCTACCACCTTGAAATGTTCTCTTGGTCTCAGGGGTTGTTTTTTCTCATGGTGAAAACTGGAAGGTGATGAGAAGATTTACCCTCACAACCTTACGAGACTTTGGGATGGGCAAAAAGGCCATTGAGGATCGAATCGTGGAGGAGTACGGGCACCTGGCGGACACCATCGCCTCACAGGAAGGTGGGTGGATTGTTCCTTCTTCAAACCTGGAGAATCCCAGAATGGTTTCGGTTGGAAGAGACCTTAAAGACCATCCCATTCCAACCCCTTCCCATGGCCAGGGACGCATTCCATTAGACCAGGATGCTCCAAGCCCTGTCCAACCTGGCCCTGGATACTTCCTGGGATGGGGCAGCCACAGCTTCTCCGGGCAGCCTGTGCCAGGGCCTCACCACCTCTAAGGTTTTGTCCAAATATGCAGAGGCTTTTTGAGCCTTCTGAAGTTCAGACCTTTTTACAAAATGTACTTCAGTTTGACAAATTTGGCTCCTCTGGCATTTTTGTGTCTTGGTATGGTATTCTGACACTGGATAATAATAATAGCAGTCAATCATAACAAAAAATATCAATATTTAAAATTAAATTTACATTTACAAATTACATCTCTTGCCACGATGTAATATATTCTCTTGTTCTTTGTCTAGGAAAGCCCTTCGATGCCAGCAAAATAATTAATGCAGCAGTTGCTAATATAATTGTGTCGATATTGCTTGGAAAACGATTTGACTACAAAGACTCCAGATTTGTGAGACTTCTACATCTGACCAATGAAAGCATGAGGCTTGCTGGGAAACCTTTGGTTACGGTAATGATTCACATGTTTATGTTGCTGCTCCACTGGATGCCAC
The DNA here is from genome assembly GCA_013397865.1 of Struthidea cinerea. Classification (NCBI taxonomy): domain Eukaryota; kingdom Metazoa; phylum Chordata; class Aves; order Passeriformes; family Corcoracidae; genus Struthidea; species Struthidea cinerea. The sequence goes on from VZTI01006024.1 coordinate 75,743, forward strand.
AGGAAAATAGCAATACTGGTAGTCAGTTTCTTTTATTAAACAGGAAAATCTGAGACTTTGAGGGATAATAGGTTTACAAAGCACTTTCTTGGACAAAAAACCCTCGAGAGACAGTGTGGGAATCATGAAGTCAACAATCAAACCCCCAGTCTCTCAAAAATATACTTAAGATATAGTTTGAAGAGTGCTAATGAGTAAAAAATACCTTCTGATATTTCTATGCAATGCTGGCACACATTGGATTGATTTATGTTCCCCTAGGCTTTGAAAAAAAAAAAGAAAAAGTGTTAGTGGAAGAGCTGGCTAAAACAATCAAAAAAGTTGCTGGCCAACATTTCCATCTCCCTGGTGGCAATTTGAAGCTGTTTGAGCATGACCCCTGCACTACTCCTGAAAAATAGTAATTTGGCAAGATTTTTACATCTATTCAGTGGTCCTTGATGAATTTTATACCATTAATTCATCCAGCCACTTTTTCATGTTCTTTAGAGCAAAATATTAATCTCGAGTTTTTGACTTTGTATCTGCAAAATAGGCCAAATGTTGCTAATTTGTTTCTGTAGTATTTTCAGAGCTCTGGCTGATAAATTCTCTCTAATAACTTCCACTCTCGTAGATGTACAATATCTTCCCATACCTTGGATTCCTCCTAAGGGCTAACAAGCCTCTCCTCCGAAACAGAGATGAAATCCATGCTTATATACGAGTTACTTTTGTAGAACATCTCAAAAACCTGGACAAAAATGACCAAAGAAGCTTAATTGATGCTTTCCTGGTTAAACAGCAGGAGGTAACTGAATCTTTTCTTGTTGATTCCAAATTTTGTGGCTCTATGAAGACATTTACAATTTCCTTTCAGTTCTTACAGCTAAATTTCTTTAGGGAAGCTGTTTTTCAGAAAACACATATAATAAAGTGGCAGAGTTGAACAGATACTTCATGCTGTTGAAGTTCCAACCCCTTTTAATCAGCAAATGTTTATCCTTATTTATTTTCTTCAGACTGTATCAATATATTTACCAAGGCCGCATCGTTTTATCTGCTCTCACTGTTGTCCCAGCCTTTCTGGTTCCTTTGAAAACATAATGTATTACAGAACAAAATAACAACCTGGGCTTTACTGGGACTCTTATTTGGGGTCTCTGATATGTCTGGGTTACCTTCCCCATGGGGAAAGCAGCTCCCTTTCCAGCTGGCCCCAGTAAATACAGAGAGATGTCAGCACTCTTCTCCAGGCACAAGCCCAAAACTCATCCTTGTCTTTCACACTTTTTTAAAATATAGGATTTATTACTTAGCAAATGTTTATCTACATAAATTGCATTTTCACATGGAAAGCTTTAAGTTTTCATCCTTTTATCTCAACCACTTTTTTTTCAGGAGAAATCCACTACCAATGGGTATTTCCATAATGACAACTTGCTAAGCTTGGTGAGCAATTTGTTTACTGCTGGTGTTGAGACCATTTCCACCACACTAAACTGGGGCTTTCTGCTGATGCTAAAGTACCCTGAAATCCAGAGTAAGTGGTTTTATGGTAGATACTGTTACGCCCAGGGCATTAGGGATCAAACAGGAACCTGGAGGATCAATGTATCTGTTAACAGGCCAAGTTACAAAAAGCTGAGATTTCCAGCCAGTTATTGTCCCTGTGCCCTGTGGTTCAGACCCAGTGAGGGTCACACTGGTCAGCCAGGAGCAGAACACAGAGTTCATACAGGCCAGGCCCTTCGCTCAGGCAAATCTCATTAATTAATAAGAAAAGAGCTGTCCTGTGTTGGTCAATGAAATTGTTCCAGGCTCCCCTCAGGAACTGTTGATAAGCCAAAGGCCTGTGCTGATGTTAAATGAGCTGTACTGAGGCTTTAGGGACCTGAGAAGATTCGGGGAATTGCCCTTTGCCTGGCATCTCCATTCCAGATGATGGTACAGGGCTGTTCAGAGTCGAATGGGGGTTTTGAGACAGCCCTTGGACAGAACAAGGATCTTTAGACAGAAGAGAGGGCAGAAAAAAAGTCTTTATGTTTCTCGTTGGTAAAGAATCAATCAAACGCTGTAGTCCTGTTCACCTCCCATTATTTCTGAAAGGAAAAAAAAAGATTTTTGGAGAATTTATGATTTGCACTCCAGATCTGTTATACTTTACATTAGTAAAGCACAGTGTGTCTCAGGGGCAAATGAGTCCTTGTATCTTAGAGTTGATTCTTTCTTCAGAAAAGGTTCAAGAAGAGATAGAGCAAGTGATAGGGTCCAACGCCCCACGGATCGAGCACCGAGCTCAGATGCCATACACAGATGCTGTCATCCATGAAATTCAGAGGTTCGCCAATATCCTGCCACTGGATTTGCCTCATGAGACTGCTGCAGATGTCACCCTCAAAGGCTATTTCATTCCCAAGGTGAGATGCCTACAAGATTGCTTCTTCTAACATTTTCTCTTTCTGAATTTGTCCAGGGATTCACTCCTCTGTCCCATTTCGCAGGGAACCTACATCATCCCTTTACTGACTTCAGTCCTGAAAGACCAGTTGCAGTGGGAGAAACCAGACATGTTCTACCCTGAGCACTTCCTTGATGCCAACGGGAAATTTGTGAAGAAAGATGCTTTCATGCCTTTTTCAGCAGGTGCTTTCTCTTTTACATTTACACAAAACACACAGCAAAGGTGCTTCTCTGCATTTCCTGCTTCATTTTTCCATCTCCCTTTTAAAGAGTCACAAATGTCAGCTGGGTCCAGATTTCGTAAAGTGTGACAACAAGGAGGAGTTGTCATATAAACCCCCAAATTCTGTGCAAAATCAAGAGACAGAAGGGGGTTGCCCTTTGAGGCCTCCTCAGAGTGTGACCTTACCTGAGTTTACACATCTGCACCATTTGCCAAAGCATGGGATACTCCAACCCTGCTCCTTCTCTGGCATTTCTCCTGCTTTGCAGGCTCTGTAATTGCTCTTTTTAAGTTCTCATACATCACTCTCTGGCTAACTTATCTATCATATCCACAACACTCTCCGTTTTTTTTAATTGATCCTATTTGTTTTTTTTCAATTGTGCATGACCTTTGAATAAGAGTTTTTCTTGTCATACTCAGCATCCAGTACACAGTAATTTTGGGGGGTTTTTTGTGTGGTTTTTTTTGGGGGGGGGGGGGGGTTTGGGTTTCTTTTTGTTTGTTTGGGTTTTTTGTTTTTAGAAGAATTTATGACACTTCCAGTTCCCAGGCCTTCTTTTCCAGATTTAAGTCTAGATGTCCCAGCTGAAAGCGCATCCAGGGAGTGTCAGGTCTGGGCTTTCCCTGGAGGGCTTATTTCATACAACAGCCATGCAATAGCTCTTCATTTTCCACTTTCTGTCACACAGGGGAGTTTAAACCAAATTTTAGGCTTTTGTTAGTTCTGGCCTTGAATCATCATGCTATGAATAAGGCAGTTCACAAAACTGAGAAAAACTTATATTTATAGCACTTTTGAATATCCATAGAATATCTCCCCCAGCTTCCTTCTCAGTCCCACTCTAGTCAGCATTTGTGAGTCTTCAAGGAATTTGCTGACAAATGTTAGTATAAAAAATTGCCTATGAGTAGACAAATAGACCCAAAGTCTAGGCTAAACCAGCTGGTCTGTGATGCAAACATTGAGCCAAGTGGAACAAAAACACGAAGAAAAAATTCAGATTTTACTGAATACTGGAGTTAAGGAATTCAGAATAAATTTCCATACATTTCTCTCCAAATGTAAGCATTTAGACGAAGGAAAAGAAAAAACCATCACCAGCTGGCTTTGGTATGATGCCTCTAAAGATCAAAATTCCTCTCTTTCTGATAACTTGTACCCAACAGACTTTTAAAATCTACTGTGTTCTTTATTCATACCTAGAATATATCATTCAAGTGTTCTGGATTCCCACCAACCTCTTTCAGAGTTAAGAGCTGATAAAAGGGTATTTTTCTTTCAATACTGAAGAAGCAGCTCACACTGATTTTCTTGTGGTCATTCTGTGTTTCCTTCCAGGGCGGAGGATCTGTGCTGGAGAGACTCTCGCCAAAATGGAGCTCTTCCTCTTCTTCACCAGTCTCCTGCAGAGGTTCAACTTCCAACCTCCACCTGGAGTTTCCAACTCAGACCTGGACCTCAGCCCTGCCATTTCATTTAATGTCATCCCCAAACCCTATAAATTGTGTGCCATAGCACGTTCCTAGAGCTCTAATCAGCATCCATTGTGTTTCAAAAATCTTTAATTTACTTTTCCATTACATCTGTATTCTTAATTTTTTGACCAAAATAATCAGTATATCAATGAAGGTTCCCAGTACTTCTAAACCAAAGTGTTGTTCTTTTATTTTTTATTTATTAGGGGAGGGCAGAAATGGACCAGAAGTGTGAACTAATTGATGGCTCATGGATTAATCTCTTAGATCACCTAATCTTGGCTAAATAATACAGACCCTCAGCTTTCTTATTCTTGCTGCCATTTTCACTTGGTAATGAGTGCTTGTTGAAAACATATCCCAAAAAATGCTCCCAAGTCCAGGTTTTTCCCAAAAGACATAGGGACCACAAAGCTGTGCTTAGGTTGTACTAGGAGATAAATGTGGGATGTTCAGAGCTTCAGGATGTCAGAACAGGAGGGCTGTTTGACCTTGGCAGCCAGATGGGTTTGAAGCTGGGCTGCATATCCTGCATTCCCCAATGCCTCCAGCACAGCTTCTTCCCTTGGCTCTGCTCCTGACTCCTTCCATTTCCATACGCAAAGAAATCAGACTTCTGTACTTGTTGTAGATCACTTCTGAGGAAAAACCCTAAGCCAAGGTGACCTGAGGCCAGAGGTTCATTAAGATTTTCCTGGGTATTCTTTAAATGGATAAACTCAGTAAATAAAGCATACACACATGGAAAAATGTCTTACCTACTTAAAGCCAAGGTTTGTGAAATTGAAGTTTCAGGTGCTCCCAGTCAAATCACACACGGTCACAGCTCCACATACACTGATCAACAGTGAACCTTCTGGAAGAGGCCTCAAATCTCATCAAAACCAACAATCTGATCATTCTGCAACTCTGGGGTTATATCAGTAAATGGTTATATCAGTAAATGCTCCCCTTGCCAAGTGATCACAAGTTTGAGAAATATTTCTAAATATATTCCTTTTCATGTGATTCAGGATATAGCAAGTACTTAGTCTGGTTTTCCTGATCCTACATGGTTAGATAATCCTGCGAGGAGCAGAGAGCAGGGGACTCAGAGATCCTTACGAGTTCCTTCCAACTTGAGATGTTCCATGATTCTAACCACAGAGAGGCTTTCAATCCCTCATAGGAGAAGAGAAATAATTAGCTCTTGCCTCATTAAGAGTACCAGCAACTTGTAAACAGAAGAACAACAGTTTATGCGGCAAGTCAGTGTAAAGAGCACTGCCGTCTTCCAGCAGGTAATTTGACCTGAGAAAGCACTTTATGTTGTTTTATGTTGTTTTTTTATGAAGTAATGAAAATGTAGAAACGATTTTATACATTTCATAAAAATTACTTCATTTCCTGCCATTGAAGGTTTTTTACTAAAAAATAGTAAGAAAGTTCAACAGGGGATTTACAACTGAGTATTAGATAAGCTTTTTACTACGTGTTTCAGGTTTAAAGATTAAACTCCCAAATAAAAGCTACTTTAGTAAAAGACACTTCATTGATTTACAGATACAGATATAGAAGAAGTGCAAATACAATGGAATAGTTCCCTTATCTGTAAAAAACACTCAATTAACCCAGGATCCATTTCCTTCCCTTCTCCTAAGAGAGGACATATTACCATTAGAAGTCATCCCAATTCAAAAAACCCCACAAAAAACCTTGACAGATGACTTAAATCACTTGAGACCCAGAATGTGTTTACAGATTTATATGCCAATATTAATAGAAAATGGTTTAACAGAAATTCAGCAGTCGCAACAGGAAGGCCATTAGGAAGAAAGCAGTTTCCAAGCTCAGCATGGAGACTCCACATATTTGAGCTTCTCAAAGCAAATCCACCTTCTCATAGGTCTTTTCAATGAGGGTTAACAAGTTCTTCAAGTCAGCTGACTGCTGAATAGCATTCATATCCTTCAAAAGGCCCTTCTGGTTCTTCACCTTCAAAATTTCCTCCTAAAGAAGGAAAGAATGATAGATAACAAATAAAAAAACAGCTTTTGTCAATTGCAACAGGAATTTCACTTTCATGCAGCCCAGCTACAGCTAAAACAAAAAAGATTCAAAGTCACAGAATGAGCCTTCCCTCCAGCAGTTATAGATATATTTCAGAAATTACAAGTTCCCATAGGGAACACACAAGGGCCATAGGGTTTCTAGGAAAAGACATGATGTTTTAAATCATAAGATCACAGAATGGTTTGGGTTGGAAGGGACCTTAAAGCTCATCTTGTTCCAACCCCCTGCCATGGGCAGGGACACCTTCTACAAGGTTCCACTAGACCAGGTTTCTCAGAGCCCCATCCAACCTGGCCTTGAACACTTCCAGGCATAAGAAGGGTTTTTAGGGTTTTATCCTGGTTTTAAAACATAAGCAGATAGTTCTCAATGAAAAAAAAAAAAAAAAAGAAAGAAAAAAAAGAAAACCTATTCAAATTTCCTAAATTTTCAGAACTGCCTCCTCTGGCAGAATTTAAGGGATAAAAGCACATTCTGTTGCCTTCCTCCTCATAACCAAAGTGTCTCTGAAAATATAAATATATATTCCACACTCACCTGCAAAGTAGGTGCCTGCAAACTGCGCTTGGGGAGTTCTGGGAGGTGGAGTGCTCCACTGCCATTTTCCTGGAATACCTAGAAAGGGAAAAAGAGAAAGAAAAAACAACCCAAAAATCCAAATATCAGGCACACAAGTAAGAAAATAACCTGTCTGTCATTATCTCACTTCTGAAACCAAATTTCTTAATTCTGCAACTGAAGTTGGAAAGATCCTGATCCATTCCCAAAGGCAAATGAGGCCTTCCTTAAATGACACTGCCTGAGAAACAGTTTGTTTGGGACAGCTCTGGAAGTCAGCCCATTCCTCTAGGTTATAGGAGTACACAACTATTTATGAGAAATACCTTCCTGGCCTCTTTTTCATCTTCCTCTAACTGGTTCTTGAGCACCTGGATTTTGTACTGCAGCTGCTGTACACTTTCCTCAATGCGATCCGCTGATCGCTCCGCTTCAGTTATTTCTTCCTAAAACAAAACAGACACAAAACCAGAACAAAATTTACTTTAGAGATGGTGAGTCTTTCCCACTCAGAACACACTGAGTCACTGAAAAATATCCAACAAGAGACACAGCTTTGCAGCAATGGTGGAGGACAATGAACACTGGACACTCCTCCACAAGAGCACAGGCACAGCCAGCAGTCTGGTAAGGTAATTTCTTCCCTTCTTTGCTTTTCATACCTGCAACTGTACCAAAGACTCCTCATTTGTCTCAAGCATTTGTTTCTCTGCCATTTGAAGGCTCAGGAAATTCTTCAGGTTGCCCAGCTTCCCTGGAGGCACCTTTAAAGTCTTGAAACTTCTCAGCACCCTTTAATTACAGGAAAAGGAAAGCATGACTTGTTTGGAGTTCTTTGAAAAGCAAAAAGAAAATTCTGGGGAAAAACTAATCACTTTCATTTCAAACTCAGTTGCTGTTAATGAATTAAAAGGCAGGAGAGAGGAATAAAAACTATCTTGAATTGTTTTCCAAAATCACATGGAGTAGGTGTCGAAGGAAGGAACCAGGAACAAGAAATCCCAATATTCTCATGTTTGCTATTGCATTGCCCTTGTGTGGTTTATATTCCATTGGCCTCTACACTCCCTGACTAGAAACTGACATTAATTAATATTTTCCCAGTTCTGACCCTTCTGCTTTTCAAATTAAGTTCTAAAAGGAGGATTTTTAACTGCTTCCAAATAATGACCATTTTAGTAAAACCAGGAAATGCTTTTATGAAACATGATATATAGCTTTATGTCAGAGTGAGAGTTTCAGCTTGTCCTCAAAGTACAAAACAACTGGGTAAAAGAAATTTCTTCTCTCCCTCTTTTTTTTTACTTATAATTTCTTACCTTTCTTTCAGTACATTGAGGTGCGTCTGAACATCATCTTTTCTCTCCCTCCGTTGGGACAAAATAGATCTGGAAAGAAAATAAAGGCAGAACTTCCATCACAAAGCCTGCAACCACAGCGAACACATCAAAAAACACATTGACCTCCAGTTCAAGTAATACTATGATTTTTATTTTATTCCTCATGGAAAAAAAGAAGAGCCACCAGGATATCTGGCACTTACAGTACTACTGAATCCACTACATTTTCCAGGAAAAGCCTGCTGTTCTCTGAGAGAGGCTGCCAAGATCCTATTGTAGCACTGGACAGCTTCACCTTTTTTGAAGAACCATTTTCTCCTGTTACCACAAAGGAAAAAAGGGAAAGGTATAACTTGTCAAATCTGGATAGACAGCTTTGTGACTCAGTTCAGTCACATCGGCGTCAAAGATGTAACAGTGCAGATTTAACAGGCAAGAGCAGGACCCTACCTGCAGGGGAAGAGTCCTTCAGTTCCTTAACTTCCCTTCTGACTGTCTGCAGGGTCTGAGGGACCTGCTGAAGAGAAAAATTTACAGCAAACGTGGCAATTTTGAGACATCCTCTGTTGTGCAATCAATTCATCTTCTTCTATGAACACTCTAAGTCAGTGCCTGACGGAAGTCTTTGACACTGGCCACAAAAAAGGCTGCTCAGAAGAGCTCTTCACACTAGGCATTTCCTCGAGAGGACTATGCTTAGTTAATGAATTAGTCTCTAAAAATTCCAATTAAAAAAATGGGAAAAAATACCTCTTTCCCCCTCCCCTGTACTTTGGTTACTTTTCTACTTTGTTTGATCCAAAATAATGAATACCTGTCTTTTTTGACCTTGTTTTCTTCCTTGTTCATTTGCTCCCTTCTTTTTGCTGGAAGGCCCTTGTTGATTTTGCGATTTAAAAGGATTTTTTGCTGATCTCGCACCAGCTGGTTTCCCCATTTTATTGGAAGATGCGTTGCGGGGTTTCATTATCTGTAAACCAACAGGAACAGGAGGAAACAAAGACAAAATTAAAATCCAGCAATTAGAACACATACAGTACAAACCATACTTTAAAAAGCAAAATGATGGAAATTGGACTCAACCCAATAAGCCCCAAATGAGCCTAAATGAGATGAAATGTTTGTATATTTACTAACCTAGAGCCTATATCCTGTAAATTTACTTAAATGTAGGACCACTAAAAAAGCATCCCCATTTGGAAAGTATCTCTGCCCATGGCAGAGGGTTGGAAATAAACGATCTTTAAGGTCTCTTCCAAGCCAAACCATTCTGTGATTCTATGATTTATCTTTCTAATGTTCAGAGCAGTCATCCACTTACCAAAAGTTTTTACCTTAGCCCTAAGCACAGTGGCCCCTGCTGCAGTTTAAACCTACAGCTTCTTTTCTTACTTACTATAGAGACAGAGGGGAAAGCAGTCACACAGAAGGGAGTAGCCACAAACCCCATCACCTTTCTCGTCTCTAAAGCACCACGACTCAAATTTATTCAGCTTTTCCCTCACCCCTTCAGGCCACTTTTTCCCCTCACTCGGGTCCTGTTATTTCTCACCAGGCGACTGTCGAAATTGTCACCAGACAAATAAGCCCCGGGCGGGTAAGTGAGGCCTGTAACAGGTAAATAAACCATATACCAGGTAAATATATGCCAAATAAGCTCCACACAAGCTAAATAAGCCCTAAACCAGGTAAATAAGCCCTGCCTCTCCCCTCCTCCATAACTACCGATATTGTGCGACAGCTTTCGCAGCGGACCGCAAATAAGGTATGCACTACAACTCCCGGCATGCATCGCTCCTCGCCACTGCCCAGGACACTTACCCCTCCATCGCAGTGCATGCTGGGAGTTGCAGTCCTTCCCACCCATACTCCCTCACCTCCCTAAATGCCCGCTCCCCCGGTGCTGCCAGATAGCATCGCGGATAACACCTCCACAAAATCCTTCCTCTCCTCCCAGATCATCCCGCCCCGAGCCTCACCTCCCCAGCGCTGCCTCCCCCTCCTCAGCGCTGCCGCCGGTCACGCCTCAGCCCGCCGGGACGTTACAAAACAAACCCGCGCTCCGCGCGGCGCACGCGCAACGCCGCTGCCTCACACCGCGCGTGCGTGGGGCTGCGCGCTGAGGGAGGGTCCGGTGGCAGGTAACGGGGTGGATCCCATTCCTGTCCTGTTCCTGATCCCTTTCCGTGTCCCTGTCCATGTCCGGAGCCCCGAGCCCTGCCCCTGTCCTTGTCCTGATCCCCTGTCGCGGCCCTCGTCCCGGCCCCCCGTCCCTATTGGCCGCCGGAGGGGCGTGCTGGGGGCGGGCGGCGGCGGCGGGCGCTGTACCGGGACGGAGAGCGGAGCGCTCCTGTGTGGCTGTGGCTGCTGAGGAGGGAGAGGTGCGGGAGGGGCTGACAGGGCGGCTCTGGGGTTCCCTCGGGGTGCGGGGCTGGGAGATGGGCAGAGAAGAGTTGCCTGAAACTGAACAAGGGTAAATGCACCGTCCAGCACCAGGGCAGGAATAATCCCACGGTGCGTTAGGAAGAGCATTGCCAGCAGGAAGGTGATCCTGCCCCTCGGGCCTGCTTGAGGCACGTCTGGAGTGCCGTGTCCAGTTCTGGGCACCTCAGGACAAGAGAGACATGGAGCTCCTGGAGCGCGTCCAGCGCAGGGTGACAAAGATGATGGAGGGACTGGAGCATCTCCCTGAGGAAAGGCTGAGGGAGCTGGGGCTGTTCAGCCTCGAGAGGAGACACAGCTGAGAGGGGCCCTCATCCCTGTGTGTCCCTGTCTGCAGGGAGGGCTCAGGGCAGGGCCCAGGCTCTGCTCCGGGGGCCCAGCAATGGCACCAGAGGAACGGGCAGGAACTGATGCCCAGCAAGTTCCGCCTGAACATGGGGAAGAACTTCTGTCCTGGGCAGTGACCGAGCCCTGAACAGATTGCCCAGAGAGGGTGTGGAGTCTCCCTCACTGGAGATATTCCAGAACTGTCTGGACACAATCCCATACCCTGTGCTCTGGGATGACCCTGCTTGAGCAGGAAGGTGGCACCAGATGAGCCACCCAGATGAGATGTGGTCCCTTCCAACCTGACCCATCTTGTGACCTGATGCATGGTATGGGCACAGGTTACCTTCCATCCTGGCTGCAGCATCACATCCCTGCAGGGAATGAGCGTTCCTCAGGTGCTCCTCTGTGCTCAGCAGGTTATAGGCATCCCACACTTAGCATATATATTATTAAAGCATGTGTTTGGAGGGTATTGCTGCAGCGATACAGGTGCTTTCCAGTTTCATGGAGGATTTCTCATAAAGGTATCAGGGAAGTGCGTGTTTCTTGGGAGTTGTGAAAGAGATGAGGCAGTGAGGGGGTGACTGACCCTTGGAGATAAGCTGTAAAGGTTTTGTTTTTGTAAGGAAGTGCAAAGATAGGGTATGGAGAGCAAAAGCAAAGGAGCTTACAGTTTTTAGGAATTACTGAACTCACAGACTGGTTTGGGTTGGAAAGGACCTGAAAGATCATCTCATTCCAACCCCTGCCATGGACAGGGACACCTTCCACTATCCCAGGTTGCTCCAAGCCTTGTCCAGCCTGGCCTTGGACACCTCCAGGGATGAGGCATCCACAGCTTCTCTGGGCAACCTGTGCCAGGGCCTCACCACCTCACAGGGAAGGTTCAGGTTACTCCCATATCAGTCTCATGCATGGTGGGACAAGCTCTGCAGCTTGTATTGTCCCTGTGTTCTCACATACCACATTTTTTTTCTCCTTTCTTTTTCAGCCTGTCTCTAGTTCCCATCCAGGCCAAGCCACCTTTTCCCAAGTGTATATCAGCAGATCTCTGACAGCCCACTTCCTGCAGAGTGCCTCCTTGATGTTGGATACTGGGAAGAAATTCTTCCCTGTGAGGGTGGTGAGGCACTGGCACAGGTTGCCCAGAGAAGCTGAAGCTGCCCCATCCCTGGAAAAGCATCCCTCTTTGACATTAAGGAATTCTTAGATGAGAGAGATGTGAAGGTGAGAGGATAGCTGGGCATGCCGTCTTCATGCCTCACACTGGCTTTTCAGTGACTGATTAATGACGGTGATGCTGAGGGAGTGAAATAAGTTACACATCTCAGATGTGGACATAGATAAGTTGTGGGTATGTTTTCCTTGGCTAGAGGAAAATGTGGAATTTTTCCTGAACTCTGTCTTATGTGTTGTCTGGTTGAAAAGCAAGAGGAACAGCTGTCTGTCAAATCGGTGCATGAATAAACACACTTTGTTTTTCTCCTGAGGGATTGTTCTGGCTTTAGCAAGCTGCTTGACCTCTCCATCCTCACTTCTCCTATGTCAGATGCATATGATAATGCAAAATACGTGGTTTTATTTTGTCCAGCTTGCCCCACACTGCAAGGAGAGCCATGCTGAGGGCCGGCAATGCTGTCCTGCGGCTGCGGCCGTGCCGCTACGCACTCCTGGCCTGGCGCTCCCTGCACAGGCAGCCGCTGCACCCCGAGTGGGCTGCTCTGGCTCAGAAGCAGCTGAAAGGCAAGAACCCAAAGGATTTAATTTGGCACACCCCAGAGGGGATCGACATCAAGCCTTTATACTCCAAAAGGGACACAGAGGACTTCCCTGAGGAGCTGCCAGGGGTGAAGCCTTTCACTCGAGGGCCCTACCCCACCATGTACACATACAGGCCCTGGACTATCCGCCAGTATGCTGGGTTCAGTACAGTGGAGGAGAGCAACAGGTTCTACAAGGACAACATCAAAGGTAGGGCAGCTGGTCTGGGAAATAACACTGCCTTGTGAAGCAATGGGGAGCATGAATTCAGTCAGTTGCATGGCAAGTGGGATTATTCTGCCTTGTGAGTTTGGGTTTCTGATAAGATCTTCCCAGTGGCACCGTGTTTCTGTATTACTGGGAAATCAGACCCTTTCTGGAAGTGCCTTTGCTTCATTTTGCTATGGAAAATGAATGTGTTACATGCTGGTTTTAGTTATTGCACCTTAACACATAGACATAATTGGGCTCCATCCCAGGGTTCAAGCAGCTGAGGTCATGGAGCTGAAGCAGAAGTGGTAACTTGGGTTAGCTGGTAGCACAGTCCAGTCACTGGTCAGAGGGTGAATGCCTGGGGACAGCAGAGTTTTGGGTTCTGCTTTCAAGTTGCAGCAACGAGAGCTCTGGCTGTTCTGTTCCCTGCTTTATATGAATAATTTTCTCTTACTGAGGATTTACAAATAACAGTGTGTGTCAGTAGAGCCAGGGAACAGTCTGTGTGTGTTTAGTTTGTGATAGAAGATAACGTGGCATTTTTTGACACTTCTGTTCCCAGCTAAGCTAAGCTGAGTTTCTGTGTATAAGCTCTTATACTTCCTGTCTACACACATTTATAACTTAGGTGAGCTCCTATTCAGCAATTTTTTAAGTGCAGTAAGGACTATTTTTTTTTTTTCTTAATTGCAAGTTTTTTCATGTAATATTTAAGAGTACTAGACCTTGGACAGGTTTGGGGAGGGAACAGTGTTTAATATCATATATTAGTTTGCCATCCATGACTGAATCATTTAAAATAGAGTTAATAAATTTAGATCCCATCCTAATGCAAGTCTGTTTAACACTTCTAACTATCTCCCTTTGTTGTTTTTTGGGTTTTTTTTCTTTCTTTTTTGTGTAGCTGGGCAGCAGGGATTATCTGTTGCTTTTGATTTAGCCACCCACCGTGGTTATGATTCAGACAATCCCCGAGTTCGAGGAGATGTTGGAATGGCTGGAGTTGCCATCGACACAGTGGAAGACACCAAAATCCTTTTTGATGGAATTCCTTTGGAGAAGATGTCAGTTTCCATGACAATGAACGGGGCAGTCATTCCTGTGCTGGCTACATTCATCGTGACTGGGGAAGAGCAGGGAGTGCCTCAGGCCAAGCTGACAGGGACAATCCAAAATGACATCCTGAAGGAGTTCATGGTCAGAAATACCTACATTTTCCCCCCAGAACCATCCATGCGGATCATTGCTGACATCTTCCAGTACACCTCAAAGGTATTCATGGTTTAAATGTATTACTTCTGTTGTTAGGTTGAGTTAACTGTTCATGAGGCACTTTGGAGAATAAGGAAAAGATAGGAAGCCCTGTCATAGTGAGCAGTAATGTGGTTGTGGAAAGGGCCAGCAGGAGAAGTTAAGATCCAACATCACTTACAATATAAATTTGAAGTTTCAGTCAGACCAGATCTGTAAACACCACTTTGTAGAGATCGGTTGTATTTGCAGTCAACAAGGAATTCAGTGAATGGACTGGAGCACCTCTGCCCTGGAGACAGGCTGAGAGAGCTGAGGATATTCAGCCTGGAGGAGAGAAGGCTCCAGGGTGACTTCATAGCAGCCTTTCAGTACCTAAGGGGGTTTTATAAAATAGATTGAGAGCAACTTTTTACACCGGCAGATAGTGACAGGACAGGGGGGAACATTTTTAAACTAAAAGAGGAGAGATTCAGATTAGATGTAAGAAGAAATTCTTCCCTGTGAGGGTGGTGTGCCAGGGCACAGACTGCCCGGAGAACCTGTGGCTGCCCCATCCCTGGAAGTGTCCAAGGCCAGGTTGGATGAGTCTCTGAGCAACGTGGGATAGTGGAAGATGCCCCTGCCCACGGCAGGGGGCTGTAACGAGATGACTTTTAATTCCCTTCCAACCCAAACCATTCTATGATTCTGTGTGAATGTTGATAGAACAAGTATTTGATCCCCCCTTCTGCTCTTATACCGTGTTTTATCTTTTTTGTTTTTTGTTCCAGTATATGCCAAAATTTAATTCCATTTCCATCAGTGGGTACCACATGCAAGAGGCAGGAGCTGACACCATCCTGGAATTAGCTTATACCATAGCAGATGGCTTGGAGTACTGCAGAACTGGGCTTAAAGCTGGCCTCACTATTGATGAATTTGCACCAAGGTGAGCTCAAGAAATTTGCAAGTATAAAACTCACTTTTGGTAAAATATCTATAGAGTTTACTATCAAATTCAGTATTTTTGCACATACAAGCAATAGGAACATTCCCATTATCTGCTAAAGTACATCAATTAGAGACCTTGCTGTAGGGCTTCTCCATTACTGATGCAGAGTTATTAGAATGATTCAATGTTATATTCTGTTCATGTGCTATTATTACAGGCTCTCCTTCTTCTGGGGAATTGGTATGAACTTCTACATGGAAATAGCAAAGCTGAGAGCTGGGAGGCGGCTGTGGGCTCACTTGATTGAGAAAATGTTTAAGCCCAAGGATCCCAAATCTCTTCTGCTGAGAGCTCATTGTCAAACTTCGGGCTGGTCACTCACTGAGCAGGTTAGACATTGGACTCTCATCAACTTCCTCACTTAAATGTGTTCTTGTGGTGTGCGTCTTAAAGGGGGCTGCTGGTGTTACTCACAAAGGTGCAGCAGCTGTCCTCTCAGTCTGAAATGCACGCACTGGCACTGGATACACCTTTATGTCAATTCAGGACTCAGAGCATGAAGCTCTCTCTTGGATTTGTCCTGTAACTTATCCTTTCAAAATGCAGCTGAGTGAGGAAGCAGAGGCATTTGAGGCACTGTTTTCTCAGGAACACTGGCTTGAGAATTCATTTGAGCAGCCAAGGGAGTCATTCAGTGCTGAAGAGGGAAGTGATGCTTACAGCTCATTTGCTCCTTTGAAACGGGGTTCACTCTCTGCTCTTGCTGCTGAGTTACATTACAGCAAGGAAATAAATCTTTGGAGTGCATACAGTTTCCCAGGTGAGGTCAGAGCTGGGTTCCAGAGCTCTGATCCCAAGGCCTGCTCCTCAATCAAAGTCATGCAATAGGAGTTATTTTTAGGTTGTGATTGCAACCATTGTTGACTTCTGTGCCTTGGGTTTTTTTGGTTGGTTTTTTTTTTTCTGAAGTAAATGTAATGTTTACTTACATTACAACAACACAGTAAAACTAAAACAATGGAATTTTCTGAACAGTGGCCTATGTGGGTCCTCCAATTAAAAGTATTATGTGAGTGCAAAAATGTTATTATTACCAAAACTATATTCAACTGTCTTCTAGTGTCCAGTGTAAATATATTTCTGGCTAGATTGTAACTCTTTCTTTTTGTCTAAACATTGTGGTTTATCTTAATATAGCTTCTCAGTGTGAGGTATTTTCTCCTTATAGGTTTCAGAGGGCAAATATACTTAACATGCCTTTAGATAGGTATCTACTCATAAATTATGTTTTACATTCTTACCTATCCAAATCAGTTTTCCACAATTACCTTATGTGATGCTGTCATTAAAGAAAATATTTAAGCACATTTAGTTCCAAAACACATCTTGACTAGTAATTTGTCTGACACGTGTGCTGTTCACTGCTCCAAGAATTCAGTATTTGGAGGATGGAAGACATCAGGCCTACTGTTCCGTCCTCTCTGATCTAGATTCACTAAGTTCTTTGAAACACCACTAAATATAAATTAGGCTTTGATTTGTTATTGTGACCAGTTTACTCACACAGTGATCATTTTGGCTTTCTGTATGGATTAATCTCTTTGTTAAGATCTCAACAAATGATAAATCAGTTTGATTTGATGCCTGGGTTTTTTTCAGCTTTTGTTCTGATTACAGTGCTGCAGTGGGGAATTTTGCATTTGTTTCTTTGCAATAATGACTAACCTGCGTCAGCCCCATGGCAGAACCACTGAGCTTCAGAGCTCCCCTTTTCTTTCCAGGATCCCTTCAACAACGTCATCCGCACCACCATCGAAGCCATGGCTGCGGTGTTTGGAGGGACACAGTCTTTGCACACAAATTCCTTTGATGAAGCCTTGGGGCTGCCCACAGTGAAGAGTGCTCGCATTGCCCGGAACACACAGATCATAATCCAGGAGGAATCAGGGATTCCCAAAGTGGCAGATCCCTGGGGGGGATCTTACCTCATGGAGTGCCTCACCAACGATGTCTATGAAGCTGCTTTAAAGGTCAGTTTGCAAAACCTTCTGGGAAAATTTTAGGGTTACGAGTTTTAAGAAATGTCTTTTAAGGGACTGTTTGATAAATTGGTAACTTCTAGTCAAGGAATTATTTTACACTTCTGCTTCAGCGATGTCTTTGTAAATAAACTTTACAAAACACAGTTTAGAGCACAAAACTATAAAAAAGGTTTAATAAAAATTTGGGTGGTAGCACAGGTACAAAGCTCAATTTTTAAACCTTGCTACTACTCACTTTCTCAATCCTCTTCATTTCTCAGCTTATTGAGGAGATAGAAGAAATGGGTGGAATGGCCAAAGCTGTTGCTGAGGGGATCCCCAAACTTCGTATTGAAGAGTGTGCAGCCCGGAGACAAGCCAGGATTGACTCTGGTAGGAGCAGGGGGGTTAAAGAAGGGAAAATTGCCAATAGAATACTTCAGTATAAAGGTTTTTTACACACGTGCTCATTGTGGTTTTTTATTTCTTAGTTTAGGCATATCAGATTGTGAGTGATAAAACAAATGGTGATGGTTTTATGTCAATGAAAGCTTCTGGAAAGAGACAGCATGTACAAAATACAGCACCAGTGTGAAAAGTCTTGCTTGACAAGTTCAAGACTAGATCAGACAAAGCAGTAGAAAGAGCATTTAAAAGGAGTGTTTGGAGCCTTCAATAGTGAGTAGCTTGATTTCTGATAGGAGCTTTAAGCTGTGATTCCTGAGTTTAAAAGCAGGAATGCCACCAGATGGCGACACTCACCGTAGCTGGCCAAATTCCTGGGTTTTCTGGAGAGCTGCCCGTTTTTCCTGAATGGTCAGATCACATCAGAGGATGATACAGCTCCTTGTTTGCTATATATATGTATACATACTCATAGAGTATTTATGGAGATATTTATACATGTGTGCTTAAAACTCTATTCCACGTTTTGTAATCTGCATTCCAGTAGTAATCCAGGAACAGAAACTAGGGATAACTCAGACATGAAAGAAGTTATATGGACTTCTTTGTATGGAGAATAAATTCGAAGCAGGTCTTAATTAAGACCAATAAAGAATAATCAGTGAAGTTCTGTGTTTTCTCTCCCAAGGTAAATTATTTCATGTTGCTTCAAAGAGTATATTAATGTTATCAGGCACTGCAGGTAAAAAAAGTTGATAAGTCTGTACTGACTGAAACCTAAAATATCATTTTCCAACATGATAAATTAATTTTTATGCACATGGAGTAGTTTTAGGTAGGAACTTCACTTTCTTATTTATCTGTTAAATCAGAAAAGTAAATGCAGAGCAGTGCAGGAGACCAGCACTTTTGCTTGATTCTGTCAGATTCACTTATGTAAGCTTAAAAAGAGAAAAATAGCCAATGTATTTTAGGGACTCATTACTAAATCAGTTTGCAAGATAAATATAGTTCTATTTCGGTTTTTTTTTTCTGGTTCAGTATTCACTGAATTGAATGTTCATGCATCTAATCATCTCTCATCATAAAATCTGGCAAATACTGAGTTAAATCCTTTCTACAAGAGTAAATTTTACGTATTTGAAATGTATATGGTTATAAAGCAAAGCAATGCATTATAATGTTCAAAATCTTCTTGTCCTGTAAACATTGTGTCTTTTCACAGTAGTTGCAAATGTGTTCTGAGTTTCTGGTGTTTCCACTGGAAATAGGGGCTGAAGTAATTGTTGGAGTGAACAAGCACCAGCTAGAGAAAGAGGAGACAGTGGAAGTGCTGGCCATTGATAACTCTGCAGTCCGTGCCAAGCAGATCGAGAAAATCAACAAGGTGGGAACAACCTTTTTAAAAATGAAACTTCTTGCAGACAGAGATTGAGTAAAGGCAACTTGCCAGAAGTTTGACCTTCCAATTTCTGAGAATCCACTCTGGTCATTAGTGGAGAAACTAGAATATATAACTATATGTCCAGCCTTTAATAACTGAGAGCTTTACATGTTCTGAAAATAAGATAGAAATCAGCTATATAATATTTTGCTCTAAAAGCTTGTAACATTGCTTAATCACTTACTGTTGGGTGCTTCTTGTCAAGTGCTGCTGAGGCTTACAGAACCAGAAAACAACATCCACTTTCATAATCAATAAAAATGTAGATAAAATTGGTTTAGAGTTATGTTATGGACTTGTACACATTTTAAGGTCCGAGATCCTTCTGACTTCCAATCCTGTTGAAATACGAAGTAGATATTGACAATTCCACACATCCAGAATTAATATTTGAAATTAGACAGTCTTCCACACTTGACTTCCCATTTCACTTTGTGGTTTGTTTGAACTGAATGTCTCTCTCCTGCACTTTAGGTGAAGGCCAGCAGAGACCAAGCAGCAGCCCAGCAGTGTCTGGCTGCTCTCACACAGTGTGCTGCCACTGGGGACGGCAACTTACTTGCTCTGGCAGTGGAAGCAGCACGTGCCAGGTACTGGGGGTAGGGTTGAACAGTCAATTCTTGCTTAAAAATCCATGGTTCATTTTCACCTTTTAATTCTTCTGGAGTGTGGCATCAGCGAGGTTGGAGTTTTGGGGTTTTTCTTTAGAGGTGGAAATAAATAATGGCTGCAATTTCACGTTGTAAGATATACTATTATTACATTTTACAGCTTCTTGAGCTGTAAATACAAATACAGACTGATAAAAATATAATGCTGTGACTTCTCACAAGGAACACTACAGATATAAAGAATCTCATATGAAATGAGGCTGTTCATACACATTCTGCTGTTCACAATTCATGTTCTTACCAGTTCCAGGATGCAACCGGGTTTCTCTATCATTCAGCTGTTTCATGGGTCAAGGAGCTTAAGAAGCATCTGAGATGTGAAAATGGATATTCACAGTCTTATCATGCTCTGTTGCTTCATCTTTCCTTGCACCACAGATGGGTGTGAAAACATTTTTTGGCTGAAGGAGAAATCAGTTTGCTTAGTCAGGCAAAGTTGTAAGAAATGTTCTTGAGCAGTGTGAGGCATCCTTAGAGTCCAGTGGAACAGTTACTTTTTTCACCCAAGGTGCTTTTGAGGCTGTTTTCTTTCCTGTTTCAAGGTCAGCATCAGTCTCTAGAACAGATCCTGTCTGTCTGTTCCTTAATTAACTAAATGCCCCAAATATGAGCAAACCACATTCACTCCTTATTGGAGTGCTGCCCTGTTTTTACTGTCACATCTCAAATTCCTTCATTCCCATTCCTAGAATACTTAATAACTGTATTGTAAATACATTTTACCACAGCCTGTCAGGAATCTCCAGCAGTATGTCTACATTTGTCTTTGAACTGGGAAGGTCACAGGAGGGGGCAGTATTGGGTTTACAAGGGATTCATATCTTCTGTACCAAAACTGACCAGTTAACTCCTAGTTTCTCTCCTTGGTGACCTCGTTTTTATTAATTGTAAAAGCATTAATAGACTGCAGATCCACTTTGTAAGTTGCAAACACAAAGTTAATTCTGCCCCAAAACTGTGTATGGAATATGACCACAGAAAGAAACTGTCCTGGCATCTGATACAGAGTGTTTGAAGGAGGATTGTGAGCTCTGGGAATGTGTTCAGGGAGCCTTCCTGTTGGAGGCAACACTGGGGGAGAAGATTTCAAAATTAACACATTCGCCCTTCACAAGCAGTAGACAAGAGGGCCAGTACCACCAGCATGAGCGGGACAGATGCCTCTTTCCTGCTAAATGGAAAAGGATGGATTTTGAGCATGATGTAATATAATTTCACTTGGAATAAAATGAGCAGCACAGAATTGTCAGTCCTGAACTACGGAAAAGATTCCATGGACTAGCACAGAGATTTCAGTGCTGACAAACATGAGTAGAAAAGTTAATGTTGTTATTCTAACCCAAGAAATAAGGCAGATCTAAAGTTACAGGGAACGAGAGCAGTATCCCCCTTCTGTGCCGCATTTTTCATGAGAAGCCCTGTTACAGGAAAATGGGACAGGTTATGCCAAAGTCCTTCTCTCCTCCCTCACCTGCTGTGCTGTTTTTGTGTCCCTCTCCAGACTTGCAGTTCAGTCATGGAAGGGAAAGGCAGCAGTGCAGTGTAGCTGCTCGTACTGCTTCTTTGTCTGCCCAGTCTGGGTCCTCGCGGTACTTCCTCACCTGATTTCACACTGCTGCCTCTGCTGACAGGGAAAATGCAGAGGATCAGCAGCAGCTGAGGCTGAGCAGACAAAGGGTGACAGCTCTAATAGGCACATTATGGTCATTGACTTTCTCCAAATTGGTGTTTAGGCTCTGCAGCTAGTTGTGAACCACTGGGAGAGAGTCACACACAAATACAGACTGATAAAAAATGACTCTGTTAAGAGAAGAGGCTGTATTCCTGGCTCCAGACACAGCTATTCCATTGTGGATGCAAATGTGGCAGAGATTAAAAAAAAAAAAAAGTTTCTTGGTAAACAGCAGGAAAGTATTCATGAGCAGTTTAAAAGCAAAACTCCTGTTATTACTTAAAAACTTTAGATTTAAAGGGTTGCAGAGATTTGGGGCACAATTTTCAAAACACAGGGATATCAGAAGCAGTGTTTATAGAAGAAAGAAGTGTGTTTCATTTTTGTACAGTGCACAAAAACAACTTCATCCCAGCCACCGGGTTATGCCTCATTTATTTTTCATTTGTAACACGAAAATTTCATTCACATTTTTATGTCATAAGAACAGAAGAGCACACCACAGTTCTATCTACACGTGCTAGGCTTTATTTAATAGTGAAGTATACCCAGATACTGCTTCTGCAGAAGAGGAGGAGAAAGATTTAGCTAAGCTTAGTTTTCTCTAGAAGAAAAGATGTGTTTTATTCTTGTGTAGCCCTTCACCACACTGCCAGGAGTAAGCCCTCAGTGTTTGTGCATGGGCTGTATTTATTTTGGGCTGCAATCTGGGATGTCTGGCACTCTGAAAGGGAGTCAGTATTTACAGACACTTTTTAAGTCTGCTGCAAACTTGCTTTTTAACCTTGGGGAGCTCACCTTACCTAATGCACTTTTGCAGTTTACTTTTCATTCTTTGTTAGTAATTACAGAAAGCAATAATATTAATAAGATGATTTAGATGTCCTGAAAATCAAAACCCGATGATACGAGTGAGTAACAGTGAGTTAAACAGGACTCCAGAAAGCCATGGGAGGGGAAATAACAAAAGTGGCCAAGACAGTGTCAATAACATGAGTTAAAAATGCGTGTTCCAGTGTGATGCTGTCTTTAGGTAGAGCAGGCTGACTGTGAAAAGTGATACCAGAGATAAGAGGCCACTTCAGATGTCTGAGTTGTACAGATCTTGCCTATGTGATCAGAATTGGATTTCTGGCATTTTACCTTTGCATAGTTTAAGTTTATAACTAAGTTTGCTGAGTATGAGCCAGCAAAAGAGCAAATTAGTTGGGGGTCACAGGGAGTAAAATATCTATCTGAAATTTACTGAAGGATTCAGGGAACGCAGCAGAAATCCGTGTTCTGTTACTTTGGGGGTGTGTGTGGCAGATTGCACTTGTAGGAATCAGTAGCTGCGGAAACTGCAAACAGCAGAAGGAAAACTGAGTACAGCTCATTTGGCCATCTATCTCCTTGTAGAGGTGTGTGGGCAACAAGGTGCATCTTGTCCAGTCTTTCCTGAGCATTTTACATAAAAGCTTTAGAGAATGCTTAAGTTAATTTTGCATCAGAGTAGCTTATAGTTAAATCATAGAATCATTTAGGTTGGAAAATTCCTTTAAGATCATTGTGTCCAACCATTCCCTCAGCACTGCTAATCCAGTACTAACCTGTGTCCCATGGATTAGTACTGGATCCACATCCACACATCTTTTAAATCCCTCCAGGGATGGTAATTCCACCACTGCCCTGGGCAGCCTCTCCCCAGTGCCTGACAGCTGTTTCAGTGAAAAAATTTTTCCTAATATCCAACCTAACCTCCCCTGGTGCAACTCAAGGCCATTTCCTTTTGTCCTGTCGCTTGTTACCTGGGAAAAGAGACCGACTCCTACCTGGCTCCACCCTCCTTTCAGGGAGTTTTAGAGAACAAATATAATATGGCAGGAGAAAATACTAATTCCAGAGGTTTCAAATGTGCTTAGCACTAGCCTAATTAATTGGTTTGGTGTCTGTATTTGTAAGCACACTTCTAAAGCGTTTTAGAAGAGTAGTATTTTTCTTTCCTTTGACAAAGGTTGCAACAAGTTGTATTCAGCACAAATTTTTAATTGCTTTGGGGTAGAGGCTGTTATTGCTGATGTTTGTACAAGAAGACAGCACAGCCTAGTTTGCTTTTCTCACTTGTGTTACGACAGGAAAGCATGTATTATTTCAAATGTGCATAGTGTTTATTATTTCAAACATGCACAGTGTGTCCAGTACCAAACAAAATTTGTAACTTGCATGTAAATAAATTTCCCAGATCTTTCTGCATCTCAGTTGGTAAAGGAGCTATGTCAGGAGTAGAAGAGAGGAAGAAACATTAAAATAAAAGCATTAAGGGGAAGGCAAATAAATTCCACTTAAAATGCTAGGTTTCAGTCTCTTCTGTGTGTTCTTCCTTTTTTTTGTCCCCTCTTGATTTGTATTCTGTGTTTTAGCATGAGTCCAAATGTGGGATCTTTCAGTCTGAGCCCCCCCCCAAAAAATCCCCATTCAGAAAATCTGATTTAATTTTCTGAAACATTTTGCCATTCAGTGGTCCCCATTGCCTTGCCAGCTGTAAACCAATTCTCACATCAGCAATAAAGTTTTTTCGTAAAAATCCCTTTGCATGTTCTGTTGTCCTGTCAGTGGGTGGCAGTGGGGTGAGTCGGATGTTCAGGGTT
The DNA here is from genome assembly GCA_013397865.1 of Struthidea cinerea. Classification (NCBI taxonomy): domain Eukaryota; kingdom Metazoa; phylum Chordata; class Aves; order Passeriformes; family Corcoracidae; genus Struthidea; species Struthidea cinerea. The sequence continues at coordinate 99,608 of VZTI01006024.1, forward strand.
GCAGCACTGAAAGGGAAATGAATGTAAAATTAATTTGTCCTGCAGCAAGACAAATGGTGGGGCCAGTGCCAGTGATGTCTCTGTTCTGTTTTCATTTGAGCCTACTGACAATATGCATGTTTTATGAATGTTTTTTGTCTGTGTCTCAGGTGCACCGTGGGGGAGATCACAGATGCCATGAAGAAGGTGTTCGGGGAGCATAAAGCCAGCGACCGCATGGTGAGCGGGGCCTATCGCCAGGAGTTCGGGGAGAGTGACGAAATCCTCCATGCCATCAAGAGGTGAGAACTCTTCCCAGGTAGCCAACGTGTAATAGCCTCACATTTAATCCAGGAGGTACATGTGCTACTGACTGCGCCCTAAACCTGGGTGACATCCCTGGGGAAAACAATGACCTGCAAAAGCACTTTCATAAGCAGGGAAGTAGAATGACGAGGATTAAGTACAATAAGACAATAGTCAAAACTTAATTGAAGTTGTATTTGCTTGCAAACAAAATTCACTGAGGTGAAGTTATGATTTGAGGCTTTTGTTTAAATAACCTAAGCAGCCACAGGATTAAGAAACTGAGAACCATTGCCTGAAATCCCTGTGCATTGGGTTGTTTCTTTTAAAAGCTGTGTAATAGTCATCTCTAAAATATTTCCACCAGTTCATACTACAAAGCCTCGTTTTAATCTATGCATAAATTGTTCCTGCAATTTCACTCTTACTGTTGCTAAAACTGTTGCTAAAATCTGTCTGGATATCCACATACAACCTCCAGTCTTTGTGTCTTACTCATATCCCGATGGAGAAGGCATCTGAAGATGTTGGGATGTGTGAAAGCAGTTGCCTGTTTGTGCCTTTTCTCAGCTTCTGCCTTCACTGCTGCCCTCAGGGGTAAAGAGCCTGAATTGCTACTGTGGGAGGTGATGGAACACAAATCGATGCCCATCAGTCCCTGCTGTGTTGGGGTTTACCGGTTAAAGAGTTCAGGCTCTCCTGAAAGAGAATTTCTGATGGCTTTGGAGTGGTGATGATTAGATTTGACTGGAAAGTAGTTGTGCTGGGGAATGTCACCATTGTTCTTTTATTTAAACTATTTAAATTTAACTATTTTTAATTACGCTTTTATGTGAAAGAGAACTGGACTAGCCCCTTAAAAATCAAGATGTAGCTCCCTTTCTTACATAGAATCACAGAATCATTTAGGTTGAAAAAGACTTTTAAGATCAGCGAGTCCAACCTGTGACCACAGACAGATCCTGTTGGTACTTGAATAATGAGCAGTAAGATGACAGGTTAATATCTGAGGCTGTGGTTACACAGTAGCATCAATACAATAGAAATACGAACTGCCACTATCCAAAAAAAGAGGGGTAGTGGAATGAGTGCACAGAATAGGAGATACAATAATCCTTCCATGGACAGATTTTTGCCCATTGGAATGATGATGCACAATATGATGGCCAGGACCCATCCGTGTGTGAGTACTTTTGAAGTAATCGGTCATAATTATTCTTAAGAACAAAAAATTGTGTTTTAGTGAGTTGTAATTCAGCCCATCAAACCCTCAGAGAATTCAGTATTTTCTCTGTTAAAAAGCAGAAGAGTAGTGGAGGGGTTTTTTTTAATTAATATTTCATTTTTGAGGCTGATAAATACCAGAAGTGAGTTAGTAATAGCATACCATGAATATTAACATGGTGTGCAGACTGCACAGCCAAGCCATGACGTAGCAGATCTTTTTGTCTGCCGTACAGAAATTACACTACACTTGCAGCACGTTTTTTGTTACGTGTAGAAATACTTCCAACGATTCTCAGTGATTTACACTGATAGAATGTGTATTTTCAACCAGAGTTAACAAGTTCATGGAACGTGAGGGCCGCAGGCCTCGAATCCTCGTTGCCAAGATGGGTCAGGATGGCCACGACAGAGGAGCCAAAGTCATCGCTACCGGATTCGCAGACATCGGCTTTGACGTGGACATAGGTCCCCTCTTCCAGGTAGGACTGAGCGGCGCCCAGAGCATTCCCAATGCATCCCTTCTCCCTGGAACATGTGCTCAGCCCCCGGGCTGGGGCTGTGCAGTGTCCCACGGCCTGTTTGCCTGCAGACCCCTCGGGAGGTGGCGCAGCAGGCGGTGGATGCAGACGTGCACTGTGTGGGAGTGAGCACGCTCGCCGCGGGGCACAAAACCCTGGTGCCTGAACTCATCAAGGAGCTCAATGCCCTGGGCCGGCCCGACATCCTGGTCATGTGTGGAGGAGTCATCCCCCCTCAGGTACGGGGTAGCATCGTTTCCATCGAGCTAAGAGACTGATTTATCTCTGTCTGCTGTTTGAGCTGTTTGCTCTATTCGGTAATGTCAGAGCGCTGAGGGCTCCTGTGTACAGTCACCAGGGCCAGCACAGATCTGCAAGGTGGGGTCCCCTGATCCGATATTCTGTACACCATGCCCTGGTTTAACTTAGAGTGTTTGTGGGATGGAGTATGCAGCTGTGTTGTGAAATGATGAGCCTCAGGGAGATGTTTTTTATGCTCTGTTGTTTCCCATCATGAGTCTTTGCAGACCACTGGTACAGGCTGGCTTCTGTCTTAAGAGACTTCATGACTTCCAGCAATAGTTAGGAAGAGGCACAGCCAGAGACTGAGGCCCCTGGCAGGTCCCATCACCTGTAGGCTGCACATCTCACTCCCTGTTCAGCCTTTCCTCACCTTCCCCATCATCAGGCAGGTGTTGCCTCTCATTCCCTCTGCTTTCTCCTAAACTGTTGAGCAGTTTGTTGTATTCCCTTGCAGTCAGATCTCTGCTTTCATCTTTAAGTTTTCCTTAACTCATACACAGTTTGCCTGTTTGTATCACCTTTAGGGTCACCCTCTGTCTCAAATGATTTGAATTGATTTTGCACATAAATCTCCTGTTATTCCCTTTTTCCACACCTCCCTTTTCTAGGCAGTTAAGTAAGTATTCAAGAATGACTGACTTCTAAATTGAAAAACAAAACCCATAGTATTCTAAAAGACGATTTGTGTTCTGTCCAGTATCTCTCAATGGGATGCTACTACCCTGTGGTTGGAAAAGGTATAATATATCCTATATAGAAGAAAGATAATACAGAAGTGCTTTCTAAGTCTTTTTGAAATTTCAGGACAGTCATAAAATTAGATTAACTCTAGATTGCAAGAGACCACTGGCAGTCATCTGCTCCAAGCCCTTGTTTAAAGTAGTATTTTCAAAATTGTTAGATCAAATTTGGATTAGGTTAATCAGAGTCACATTCTGTTGACTTTTGAATACTTTCCAAAGATTGACATTAGTCTGACTCTAAATAAATAAACCCTTTCCTATGGATGTTTTTTAGTATTTCTTTTCTACCTCCTAACTTCCACACTTTTCCCATTTCCTTGAAGCTGTGCTGCGTGTCTTTGGGACTTGTTGCTTTCTCAGGCCCAGCATAGAGGACAGAGCATGCACCAGTTATAAATCAATTATCAATTGTCTGTTTCAGTATTAACTATAGATCTTAACTTTCTTTTCCAACAGGATTATGACTTCCTGTATGAAGCTGGCGTTGCCAATGTGTTTGGGCCAGGGACTCGTATTCCGAAAGCAGCTGTGCAAGTGTTGGATGATATTGAGAAGTGCCTGGAGAAGAGGCAGCAATCCATGTGACTCTGAAATGTCACAACTCGGCAGCCTTACACTGACCACTTGATTGTCAGCAAGAGATGGCCAGCCACAAACCTCTGCTCCCACTGCCCCCTGGCCTCATGTTTTGTGCTTTCTAAGAAAGTTCTAAACTCTCTGCTTGTTCTATTTGAGGATTATTTATATAGGTACCCACAAGAAAATTTTATCTCTAGAACTATGACTTCAGGAAGTGGAGGGAATTCAAGTAAGTGTGTTTGGGGTTTTTTTCCAGATATACTCATAAATAAAATAACTGCTGCAGCTCTTTGGTTGGTCTCTTTTGCCTGATCTCTTTAGCATGCAGAGAACTTGTTTTGAATTTTTTTGGCAGTTATAGTAGACCTGGAAGTCTTCAGGCAAGATCACTTGTTCAGCAGAGATGTGATTGACTCCAGCAGCACTTTGATTTGAGAAATGGTGGCTCATCAGGGAAGGGCAGTGATGGGCACAGAGCACAGTTGCTCCTGTACAGCTACTGCCATGCACCGCATTTGTATCTTATTAAGCCATGAAATTCAAAAGTTATGGTTTATCTACCGATAGGTTTATAAAGAGAGTTACGCTGTGGCTGCCCCATCCCTGGAAGTGTTCAAGGTTGGACAGGGCTTGAAGCAACCTGGGATAGTGGAAGATGTCCCTGCCCATGGCAGGGGGTTGGAATGAGATGGTCTTTCATGTGCCTTCCAACCCAAACCACTCTATGATTCTGTTTTTCTGTGATTCTATGAAGTTGTTCATCAAACAATTTATGTTTTACATTCATGAGCAGCAAAACTCTCTCTGTTATGTGGACGAGAGAAGAACCCAAGACAAAGTTTAAGTGATTTTTCCAGTTGCACATTATTACTGGCAAAGTAATGGGGTGGAATCCAAGCCTTTGCAGTGTTATCCTCAGGCTCTAACTTCTGGAATAATGAACTCTCTTAAATAATTGATCTTTGTTCTGAAATGAGTCAAATTTAATTTTACAGATGGAAAATTGACCATTAACAGAAATTTTCTAGAAAAATTCTGTAAGTTATTCTTATCCCTTAATAGGCAGAAACTCCCTAGAAGCTTTTTCAAAGTAAGGCATTGAATTCCAATTTATTTTAGTACAAATCAGAGTTTTAGTGGTGTTATTTAACTTTATATGATATCATCCAGGTAGGAAGCTCCATTCATCCTCAATGGAAAGAAAAGCCAAAGGTGGCTTGCTCAGGTTGGGTGTCTGCATTGTAAACTTCCTCAGTGTGATGAGAAAACTCCTAATATGTGAGAGGTCTGATTTGTTGGAGTTTTTAGATTAAATATTTGTTTGTATTGGAGTTTTTAGATTAAACATGTTTGTATTGAGGTGGTTGCACTGGTGATTACAAACATACGGTGTCCAGACTCACTCCTGAACTCAGTGCTTGCATCCTGCTTCCATCTGTGAAAAGACAGCACAGTCCAGGGCTGGGTAGGAAATACCATGGAATTAGAATCATAATTTGACCATAAATTACCTTCTCAAAACTTAAGAAAACAACCAAACAAGCTAGTTCCCTGATAGTAATGCTATATTTGCTTTCCTGGTTCTTTGGTCAAGGGCAGCCCTGCCTTTTAAATTTACCATTAATAACATAAAACCATCTAAAATTCAGAGTTTTCTACTGGGAAAGTTAAGATTTGCTTCTTACTGAGTCTGAAAAATGAAAAATCATACTTGATACACAAACACCTGGACTTTGATTTTTAAAAATTAAGTACATAAACAGTTAATAATAAATCAGGCTATTAAAGCATTGTACTTAAACATGAACAGTAAACATCTTTGGGGTTTACAGAGTTTTTTCTGTGGTAGAGTGGCATATTTTTCATGTCACATACATTTTAAAAGCATTTACAAATGGTTGTGGACCTGTTCTGCTCCTAAATTTCTCACAGTGGAAGCTTCAATTGCATTACATTTTTAACGTGGATGTCACTGTTCCAGTCATCGATCTGCAAGCAGCAGGTGGGAATATTTATTTTACGCTTTAGTGTAAACATCAAGCAATTGAGCAAGTAAAAGCAAAGTCTCTGAGGAGGTTATTGAAATACAGCTTCATTTTCCTGTCAGATTATTTTTTAAGAATGAAAAAATACTGATAGTTGACTTTTACAGTAAGGAGTCCCCTCCCACACTTCCATAAAGCTCTTCTGCCTCTTCCCTACTTCCCATATATTTTCCTTCAGCTTCCACAAGCTCCCCTCTCTGTTACTGGTGTTTTCTCCTGCTTCCCCCCTTCCTCTTCCCTTTCCTGATTTTCCAGTCCATGGGCTGCTGTTTCCCAGAGGATGCTTCACCTTACCACACTTGGAAGAGAAGGCTGAGCTCATTCCATATGGATCTTCCATGAGTGACAACCCAGGATGAGATAATGTCCTGGAAGCCAACTTAATTTAGGAATTTTTCACAAATTTTTACAAATCAAGCAAGTTTAATCTAGTGGAATATTTATGAGAGTCCGCAACACTGTCAGTGCAGGATTTCATGGAATTTCCTTATTGTTTCCTAACCCCCAATTTAGGAATTAATTTGAGCCTTAATCTATGCTGTAGCTCCTGCCTCATTTTCTGTGCTTTTGTTATCCAGACTCTGCTGTAACTGGAATTCTCAGAGCCACAGAAGTCTTTAAACCTATTTGTAACCCTACACTTGACCTTAGCCGTAATTTATAAAATTAAAAAAATTATTCAGGCTTGAGGGTGACGAAAGTTTTCAAGGGCTCAGAGTCCATTTGCTGTTGGTTTAGGTTGTTTAAAATCTGGGCCAAATCTGCCGGTGCCTTAACTCTTCTTGTCTTCACCGAGCCTAATGCTAAGGTTTGGTGAAGGTTCCACTGGAAGGTGTCCCTGCCCGTGGTAGGGGGATGGGACTGGATGAGCTTCAAGTACCTCCCAACCCAAACCATCCTGTTATTCTGTGTGGTCAGGGGCAGCCAGGACTGCTGCAGCTGCCTAGGCATATTTTGTACAACATTTCAAATCCTAAATACAGGTGTTTGTGTCCTTTAAAATCATAAACAGTAAGTCAGAGAGAGAGATTTAAGCTGTAGGAGCTCATCATTCCCACCTCAGAACCTCTTTGGTTAAACCTGGTGTTATGGTTGTACTCAATCAGCAAACTCTGTTCTCAGTTGCAGTCATGACAGTGCCCCAGCCAGGGGGGAATTTGGGATCTCAGGAGATTCCCATGGAAGCCATGAGAGCCAGGACTGCATCTGCAGGGTGACACTGCTAGGAAGGTTACCTGGGGAATGCCTTGTGTCATCCTATACAGAAAAAGGGTGGTAAAGCACTGGAACAGGGTGCCCAGGGAAGTGATGGAGTCACCATCCCTGGAAGTGTTCAGAAAATGTGTGGCTGTGGCACTTGAGGACGTGGTTTAGTGGTGAACATGGTGGTGGTGCTGGGCTGATGGTTGGAATTGATTTTAAAGGTCTTTTCCAACCTTAACAATTGCGATCCTAAAATGCTCCGACAGCTTCCGCAGCAGAAGAGCTGTTGTACCTCAGCCAGCAACAGCCCAGGTGCAGAGTTCCTCCTGCTGAGAGCTTCCTTCCCTTCCCACTGTGCCATTTGGGATACACAGAAGGCATCCTTCACTGACTGCCACATTCCCACCAAACCTCATCCGACCAAGGCTGCTCAGCTCCTTGGACTTGTTTGGAGGAGTTGGAGCTGCACCTCTGAAAGAGCAAGGAACCAGAGATCTCTACATCATTTTGGGAGCAGTCACATTCTCACCTTTTCCTGGCAGTGAACATTTCTTGCTGCCCATATGGTTTTCAGTCTGTATTGCTGGAAAACTACACACTCAGCTGTGTTTATTTGATAACACTCTGTGCAACCTATGGTTTTCTCTGATGGCTGTTTTACTGGTAGAGCCAAGAGATGGCAGAGAGATTGCATTAAAAAATCAAAAGTATAGGAAAAAAAACTCCACAAAAATAATAAATCTCCTTTTACCTGAAAGTAAGTTTCATTTACATGATTTTATGTTTGGTACATAAATCTCTTTCCTCTAAAGTGGAATTTCTTGGGGAAAAAATAGATTTTTTTTTTTTNTGGGAAAAAATAATTTTTTTTTTTTTTTTTTTTTTTTTTTTTTTTTTTGCTGTGAGGCTTAAAGACAATATTTGAGAGTCGCTTAAAAATATATACTTAAACCTCTGTATTGACATAAGGTACGCAGTGACAACCTCATTTGCTGCATCCCTGCTCCTTTGGACCTGGGGGTGAGGCCAGGTTTGACCTGTGCTGTGAACCCCTGGCTGCATTTCAGGGAGCTGCAGCTGCCGGGTTCTCCGCCTTGGCTGCCGCAGAGAGACGGACGTTGTCCCTCCCGCTCCACGTGGTGGGCACGGGATGCTCCGCGGAGTTGTCGGAGCTGAAGTAGTGAACCCTCCAGCCACAGCAGCACTGCAGCTTCCGAACCTCGCAGCGGAAAGTCTTGCTGAAGACGTAGTAAATGAAAGGGTTGTAGGCTGTGGAGGACTTGGCAAACAGGCAGGGCAGCAGCGTCACCACGGGCTGCAGGGAGTCGCCGGAGTTAAAGATGGACCAGAAGCTGGCGGCTGCATAGGGAGTCCAGGAGCTCAGGAAGCCCACTGAGATGAGCACGGCCATCTGCAAGGGAACACAGGGCAGCTGTTTGCAGCTGGCATGGACAGGGTTGGACATTCTGGCACATGAGGTGTGGGTGGGACCACACCTGAACCTGCAACACCTGAAGCTGTGCTTGCTGGGCCCTCATGACAAGAGAGACACTGAGGGGCTGGAGCATGTCCCAAGAAGGGAACAGAGCTGGGGAAGGGTCTGGAGCACAAGTCTGATGAGGAGCAGCTGAGGGAGCTGGGAGGGCTCAGCCTGGAGGAAAGGAGGCTCAGGGGGGACCTTCTGGCTCTGCACAACTCCCTGACAGGAGAGTGGAGCCAGGTGGGGGTCGGGCTCTGCTCCCAGTTAAAAAATGAAAGGACAAGAGGAAATGTCTTCAGGTTGCACCAGTGATGCCTGAGATGGCCACCTAAAAACAGAGACTAGACAAGAATAAGGGAATAAAGGTTGGTATTTATTTGAAGGGCCTTCAAAGGTACATCCTGGGCAGGCCAAAGGCTACACCCAAGATGGACCCCAGGTCATGAGTTCTTCACACTTTTATAAGTTTGGTTCATTTGCATATCAGGGTTAATTGTCCAATTATAACTTCAGTTCATGATGTAATTACCCCAAGTTTGCCCCCCTCTCAGAGGCTTTAGTTTATACATTTTGGGGCCTGGTGTCCTTGAGGTGGAAACCTAGAGAGGTTTGTCATGTCTAACCAGCATGAGAGAACAGCAGCTGACAGGCCACAAGGAACTTCAGAGTTACCCACTAGGCAGTACAGGATTTCAAAAATATAAAAGTTAAAACCTAAGGAATAACCAGGGGATGTTTAGATTGGTTATTAGGAAGCATTTCTTCACTGGAAGGGTTGTCAGTCACTGGGACAGGCTGCCCAGGGCAGTGGTGGAGTCACCATCCCTAGTAGTATTAAAAAAAAGTGTAGCCGTGGTGCTTAGGGGCATGGTTAAGTGGTGGACCTGTCAGTGCTGAATTAATGGTTGGACTTGATGATCTTAAAGACCTTTTCCAACCTTAATGATTCAGTGAGTCTATGACTGGCCTCTAGAAAGCTTGGATCAATTCTGCTTCTCCACAAGAAATGCACAACTGAAGTGCATATTTGAAAAAAAGTTAATAAAAATAATATTAATAATAATAAAATAATATTTAATATTAATATATTAAAATCCTGTTTCCATACAGAATTTCTGTGCAGCTCTCCGTAATTCCATGATTCTGTGAGCTGTGCATGAGCAGAGCCAGCTCCCGATTACTGCACACTCTTCCCATCACAGGGATAACTCACCAGGGTCAGCTTCTTCTCCAGCTTGGCTGCATTAGGGATCCTGTCAATATTCTGGATCTCTTGGTATGCTTTATGAACCCTCCAGGCAATCCCCAGGTAACAGGCAACGATGGTGAGCGCAGGCACGAGCGTACACAGGAGGAACATGCTCAGGATGAACGAGAAACCATTGGGGGAGTTGTGGAACTTGCTCCAGGCTATGGTACAGGAGATGCCAAAGGGCTCAGGGCCGTAGTAGCCCCAGCCCAGCAAGGGCAGGATGGCCCAGAGTAAGGAGTAGAGCCAGATGAAAGCAATCAGGATGCAGACAGTGTTCTTGGTGATTTTGCTACCTGCAAGAAAGAGGAAGAGCAAGCGTAGATGGATCCCATCCCAGCCCCATGGGGTTTTGCCATAACTTCTCCTCAACAAGAAGGATGCTGGCTACAGATACACCTGGGCTGCTGCTGCAGTTCCCTAACCTTTGGGCTTCTAGAGAAACAGTGTCAGTGGGTTGGGTGAGACCTGAACACAGCCCTCAGTGCTCATCTAGAGCTCAGTACGGCAGGGAGCTTTACAAGATCAATTTCGCCACAAATGTGCTGTCGTCCCAGTCCAGGAATGCCAGAAGAACACTCCTTCCTTTCAAATTCCAGTGTATCTGCTTGGATACAAGTAGGAAGGGAAGGCAGTCTGGTCCAGGAAAACATTTGCACTCTCCATTCTCAGGTAGTTTCACTTGGTAAAACTGAGAAGTGAAAAACCTCACTCTTTTAAGAAAGAATTTAATCAGATCCTTCTGGGAACACCAGGATTTGATATTGCACTAAAAGCTGAGGCTTATTCTGCTGTTACTGACCTGATATTCCATGCCATATGCCACAAAGCACCTCCCTGAGCAGCCTGGCCCAAACACAGCGCCACCAGGTGACCAGAGCGGCAATCCACTCACCGCTGGACTTGGATGAGTTGGTGACGAGGAGTCGGATCACGGCCATGGCACACAGGGTCATCATGCTGCAGACCCCGAACAGGAAACCCATCAGGGCATAGTAAACACAGGAGGCATCTCCCCCCAGCCAGGCGTGGTTCCAGGCGGAAGCGATGGCCAGCGGGTACATGCTGAGGGCCATCCCAATGTCTGCCACTGCCAGGTTCACTGTGAGCAGCTCTGGTGACTTCAGCAGGGAAGAGCGTTTCACAGCCGTGGCAAGGACGGCTGAATTCCCAAGGATTGTCAGGATGGCTGAAAGGGAAGGGTCAGCACAGACAAGAGTATCACACAGCTAACACACCTGTGAAATCCACTGGAAGCATGTGAAGTGCCTGAGAGGGACTACAAGAGAGCTGAGGAGGGACTTCTTACAAGGTTATGTAGTGATAGGACAAGGGGGAATGGCTTCAAACTGAAAGAGAGCAGGTTTACATTAGATATGAAGGAGAAATTCTTCTCTGTCAGGGTGGTGAGGTCCTGGCACAGGTTGCCCAGAGAAGCTGTGGCTGCCCCATCCCTGGAATTGTTCAAGGCCAGGTTGGATGGGGTTTGGAGCAACCTGGGATAGAGGAAGGTGTCCCTGCCCATGGCGGGGTTTGGAATGCCCTGTCTCTGTCTGACTGTGTAAAAAGTCACTTTATGTCTTTTTTATAAGCCGCCTTTAAGTACTGGAAGGACAAAATGAGGTCTCCCTGTAGCCTTTTCCAGGGAGAACCCCCCAGCTCTCCCAGCCTGTCTCCAGAGCAAAGGGGCTCCAGCCCTCAGAGCGTCTTTGTGGCCTCCTCCGGACCCACTCTAGCAGGTCCACGTATTTCTTGTGCTGAGAAAATATCCTCATTTCTCCTTCCTGCTGAAGTACTCCAGCTGTCCCACCTGCCTGTCCCCTCCTCTCACCTGGTGCCCTGCACTTCCCAAAGCCTCCCCTCTGTGTGACTTCTCTCATCTCGCACTGGAGCCCCAGCACTGACTCTGAGCTGCCTCAGTGCTGGGCATGTGCTGGCTGGGCAGCTCAGGGTCCTTGCTGATCCCTGAGAATTAGTGTGACTGTTCTGGTGGTCTCTGAGAGCAGTGGGACCTTGGGAATTGTTAAGGCAGGGGCGTGCAACAAGACCCAGAGCTTGCTTTGCAAAAGGACCTGTCAGACATACACTATTTATTCAGGCATGCCACAGGACTTCAAAGTGCTGGTGACAGCAGTGTCAGAAGTACATGTACCAAACAACTCATTTTCTCTCTTCTTTCAAGTGAACATGGTGCTGGAGCAGCATTTTGATCAAAGGTTTTCCTGAGAAGGTGTCCTCTAAAGTCAGACATGAAAGAGGGAGACAGAAAAAGATTCTGTCATCTTCCCCTGTGGCTGTGAGTGCAGGAAGACTGCATTTGCTCACAGGTACCACTTAAAGAGCCCACAGAGGGGTTAACAGAGGCACGTGCAGCGAAATGGAATAAATATATTGGCAAAAGTACAAAAACCACAGAGGTGTCAAGAGAAGGCTTAACCAAAATGGGGATGCAAATCTGAGACCCTACATCCCTCATGCATTCACTTTCTGACCACACGCGTTCACTTGCCACCTCTGGATGCACTTGAAGAGCTCCCTGAGCTCTCAGGATCTCTGTGGCTGCACACACAGGATGATGCCCACGGGGGCTTGGCCATGTGCTGACAGAGCAACCTGTGGCTTGGTGGGCCGAGCAGGCTCCACAGGCTGGGACATGGATCATGGAATCATAGAATCCTTTGTGTTGGAAAAGACCTCTAAGATCATCGGGTCCAACCATTTCCCAGCACTGACCAGGCCAAATGCCACATCCACACAGCTTTTAAATCCTCCCAGGGATGGTGACTCCACCACTGCCCTGGGCAGCCTGTTCCAATATATCGCAATCCTTTCCATGAAGGAATGTTTCCTAAAATTCAATCTAAACCTGCCCTGGTGCAACTTGAGGCCATTTCTTCTTGTCCTGTTACTTGTTATTTGGGAGAAGAGCCTGACCCCCTCCTGGCTGCCCCTTCCCATCAGGGAGTTGTGCAGAGCCAGAAGGTCCCCCCTGAGCCTCCTTTTCTCCAGGCTGAGCCCCTTTCCCAGCTCCCTCAGCTGCTCCTCATCAGACTTGTGCTCCAGACCCTTCCCCAGCTCCATTGCCCTTCTCTGGACTCACTCCAGCCCCTCATTCTGTTTCTTGCAGTGAGGTTCCCAAAATGGAACATCCTCAGGCTTCAGGAGGAAAATGAACCCAGTTCACGTTTTTCTGTAAGAGCCCAACCCCTACGCAAGAGGTAGGAAGCAGCTCTGTCATCAGAGGTGACATCCAGGCCCAGCCTCTCTTTTACCTTGACAGAAGCTCTTCCCCTCCATCCCACAGGACAGAACTGTCACTGTGGGCCAGTAATCAAATAGCTGGTGGTGAGTGCTGCAGCCCATGCCCTGCCCTTGCTCCTAATGAAAACATAATTTCAGGGCACAAACGTGCAGCCCCAGCGAGGTGGCAGAGCTATGGATAAATACAATACCCATTTCCAGTTCAGCTCACTGCTTTATTTCTGAGAGTCCCTGCAGGACACAGTGAACCTGGCTGCCACACAGGGCTCTGGACCCAATGCTGGCAGCTGTTCCTGGAGTTTCAGTGCCTAAAAGTCCTTTAGGAGAGGTGTGAGACTGCAGCATGGTGGCACACGAGCAAGGTCAGCAAGTGGAGCTCCAGCCTCCAGCCCTTTTTTGCTGCCCCTTCCCATTGCCTCAATTGCATCTATGTATTTACATTTCTCAGAGAAGGAAGCTGGTACCCTGACTAGAAAAAGCCCTTGGTTGTTTTGTAAACAGGGATTTTCTCACCCTGAGTTGTGCTCTGCTGTGCAGAACAAGGGGAAATTTGAAGTGCTAAAGCCCAGCACTGCTGCCCAGGCCTCAGTATTAAAACTTCAAAATATAGGCTTGTCCTTGTTATCTCAGCCAGGGTTTTCAAGTGAGCTGAAGGAAGGAATCTTAGCAAAAATTCAGGTGGGAAGCATGCCTAAACAGGTTCCACTCCTCTCCAAATCCACGAGGGTAGAAAACAAATCCCTGTGTACATGCAAGAAGCAGACAAGGAGGAAAACACTTAACTGAAGCCGTGGGCTGGTAGCTATCCCCACTTGTATTTCATTTTCAATCTGCCTGCAGCAGGGCAAACAGGCTGCCACAAACCCCAGAACTTCTATCTAGAAACACTTTGCTGTTCTGCAGGAGCTCATCCTACCAAGACAGAGCAGAACGACAGTTCCCCCCAGCAAGGGTCAGCCCACAGCTGCCTTCCCCTGACCAGCCCCATGGAGTGAGCTGCCCTGGTTCAGCTCTCAGGGCTGAGATGTCATGGAAAGTGACTGACAGCTTATTTCAAATACTGGTGATGCCACGGAGGCAAATTTGTGCTGGCCAATCTTCAGCATTAAAACAAAACATTCCAGGTCCAAGAGTGGAGATTAATCCCGGCTGCCAATCAACTCCAAGGCACGATGCAGGGGAAGCGTTTGCTGCCATTTCCCTCCAGGTTCCTCTGCCTGACCACAGCACAGACAGGGAATCCCTGAATCCCCGTTCCCTGCCTCCAAGCAAACAAGCAGGCTGTGAACTCACCTATGATTAGAAGAAAGACCCCAGCTCCATAATCCACGACTGGGTGGAGTTTGGAAATGTACTGCTCCTCCATGGTCCCTTGTGGAAGTGGGTGAAGGTTTTCAGTCAAAGGTGAAGACGCTGCAGGAGCAAAGAGCTCGTCCTCATGGTTTGCCTGCTGCAGGTGTGAGCTGGTGCTGGGTGCTGGCAGTGCAGGGACCCTTCTGCTGCCTCCTTGTCCTGCCTCTGGTGTGGCACGGGAGAAGCCTGGAGTGAGAGGAAGGATTTCCCCCGGGGAGGCAGAGTGAAAGCCAGGCAGAGCTGCTGCCAGAGTGATCCCGCCTGCCTGGCTGGCACAGCATCTCTCCTCCCACCCCTCCTCTCCCACCCTTCTGCTCCTCGGCCTGTCAGGAAGCTTCACAATGCAAATCCCCTCAGATGAGCAAAACCAATTGTTGTTCAACCATCAGTAGCCTTGGGAAATGAAGCCGGGCTGAGGGGGCAGGCAAGGGAAGGAAGGTTGGGAGTTTTGTTTTCCATCTTTATGGCTGAGTATGGGAGACACGAGGCTGGGGTCTCTGAGTTGAGGTGTCAGAGGAAAGCTGTTTGCTGCAGGGGTTCAGCAGGGTCAAAGTCACACCACTGAAGACAGGACAGTCACAGCTGCTCCAGTGCAGAACTAGAGGATACTCGGTCCGGTGTAGTGCACCAGGGAAGAACCAACTCTGAGGTCACTCTGTGACACTCACAGAGTTCTGACCTGGCAAGCAGCCACAGCAGCACCTCACCTCTGTGCTTTCCTTCTCCTAATAATACCTGAGCTTAAAATCACCATAATGAGCAACCCGGTTCAGTGGGTGGCATACCTGCCCATGGCAGGGGGCTGGAACTAGATGGTCTTTAAGGTCCCGTCCAACCCAAACCATTCTGTGATTCTACTTTAAAATCCACAAGAGCATGGAGGCATCTCAAGTGCAATCTAGGTGGAATTTAGGTGCTCAAGTATAGCAGTCAGCCTAAACTGTGAAAATTTAGGTGCTCAAGTATAACAGCCTAAACTGTGAAAAACTTAGGAATCTGGGAGACTTTAAAAGCCTTTAGTTTCAGCAGGTTTTTGTGCATCTTCAAGCATGGAGACTCCACAACAGTTGTTCCAGTGCCTTTTTGTTCAAAGTCTCACCCAGTTTTGGGATAAAGAGTCCACCTAACTCCTGAAATCCAGCACCTGCTCATGAGATGTTCAGTGCAGGTGTCCTTCACTGAACGTTCCTCAGCAGCAGAGATTCAGCCGAATGAATGTGGGTGGTTGTTGCAATGCTCTCAAGCCATGGGTGTATAAGCAAGACTCAATTCAGCATAGGAAGGTAGGATATATACAGCATTAATTTTTATGAAAGGACGTTCTTTTATCAGAATAGAATAAAAAAGGACAGAGGTGATGCCTCAAAAACATGCCCAGCACAGAGAGTTTCAAACAGCTTGGTGAATTCAGTGTAGTCTGTGCAAGGAAGAGAGGTTACCATTTTATCCCATTTTGGGGGAGTGTCCTGATTCTGGCCAGGACAGGGTTAATTTTTGCAGTAGCCAGGAGGGGCATGGCCAGGACCTGGAGGTGATTCTGTAGCACCTGGGTAGAACCAGGACAGGGAGAAATGTCTGCTAGAGTAGCAAAAGACACAGATCCTGTGGCAGAAAGCAGAAAACTGCCACATTCTGACACTTAATCCAGTACAGTGCACACAAAGCCATTGCATTGGTAAATTAAACAAGGCCAGATCACCACAAAGAGGCTGGAACCTGACTGCTCACCTTGTTAAATTTGCAGAGCAGCTCCTGACACTGATTTGGGCTGGGCCAGCTGGCACTGTCCTGTCATTCCCAGGCACAGGTTGGCTAAAACGAGCCCAGGATTGTTCCCAGCAAGCAGCGACACCATCCGCTTTGAAAAGAAAATGCTTTGTTCCCTGTACAGATGTTGCCCCTGGGTTTTGCTCTTATCCTGAGTTCAAACATTTAGGTGACAAATAGATCCTCAAGGTGCAGCCATTGGATGAGAATTGGCTATTTTAGAGTTCTCAAATAGATCTCACAATTCTGATAAAATTCTTTCTGATAAAATTCCTGGCCTGTGCTATGCAGTCATCTCACTAAATGTTTCTTTTTGGCCTTTCCTAGTGAAACCATGGCAGAGGGCTCAGTTCAAGGAGCCTGATGTCACCCAATCCCAGCCAGATCCGCTGCTTTCCCACTTGTTGCACAGTCCATGCTCTCTCTACTGAAATAAAACACTGCATTTCTTCAGGTAAGCAAGGAGACCAAGGGCAAGATTAAAACGTTTTGCTGAGAATTTAATTGCTAGTTATTATTTAATCACTGGAGACTCCACTGGCTACATCAGGAGCCAGTCCTCTGCCAGCTCTTGTGGGCACCTTAGATTACACTGTGTGGCTCTTTCATGCTGGTTTAGACGGCATTTCATTTATTGTGAAACCCTCAAATTAGCATTCACATGGGGTAGGATTACATCAACAGTCCAGTTACGAAACGGGAGAAAAGGAAACAAATGATTAAAACCAGAAGAGTTGACTGATCCCAAACCCAGCGCATTATTCATGTGTTGTTTAACAATAGCAAGCTGTGCTCATCACTACCTTCCTGCACATCAGATCAATCCAGATGATCTGTTTACAACAGCCTGAGTTTATACATCTTGACACACCCAGATTTGGGGGGGGGAGAGGGAGGGAGGGTGTGTGTGTTCATATTTTAGAATTGTTTTGTGAAACTTATTTTCAATTTAATAAAGAACTCTTGAAATGAGATGGAAGGATGAAGTTGCTACCTACTCATTTCTGAACGGTTATGTGCAACTTCAGGCAAAAAATGAACTCATCATGAAACTATTATACATATTTGATGTAAATATGGACATTTATATAAACAAGTTCCCCTTCTTGGCATAAAACAGGGTATGAGTTGAGGAATTACTTGATGCTACCAAGTGAGAATGTCCTACAACTTTATTTTTACTTTCCACAGGGAAAAAAAATAAAAAGAATATTCTGAATGTGTCGGAACAATGGAATTGCTCTGAATTATCAGTTTACCACTATGTAGTGGTTCATTTTGCAGAGATAAAATGTCTCAATGCTTAGAGCTGTTTGGGACATGAATACTGGGCTGTGTTTGGTACCATATATCAAAATCACCGGTATCTCCTGGTATGTGGGGAGGGCTATGAATCTGGGTCCTTATCAGAAATGTCTATCAAAAATAGTTGTGTATCATTTACAAGATGGCATGACTTTGTTATTCCTGTTTATCTCTGGCTGCTCTGTCCAGATCTTCTCTCTGTGAAGACTCTGAGATGTCAAGTGAGCAGAGTGTGTGCAAACAGTCTGTGGGCACAGTCCCTTCGGGTGCCCTCTCCTTGCTGCAAAACACCTCTGCCATGATGCACAACTCAAGCTTTTTCATTAAAAAATGCCACCTTTTCCAAACTCCTTGCAGGAGGCTACTTCATCATATTCTCCAAGAATTCCTCCAACTTCCAAGAATTCCTCCAACTTCATTCCTTTAAAATATTCGTTTATTTCTGCAGTTTTACTTTTGGAAGCTCATCTTTGAGCTGAGACCTCTAGCTGAGCTTCTCTAGCTTTCACCTCTATTTATGAAAACCAGAACCAGCATTTAAGGGGAATTCTCAGAGTCTGCTCATGGAGTTGTATGTTTTCAACAGCTAAGTCTTGTTTAAGCTGGTATTTGCAACTTCAAGCACAGTAATTTTTAAATTGTTTTCTTCTGTCTTCCTGCACTGACTTGAATGTTATTGCCTGAGGAGTTATTTACAGAGTCTAAATTCAGTCTAGGGACACCAAATTCCCTAAATTCCCTTGGCAGGAATTGAAGAATCCAGTTGGATCAATACATTTTGCTCTTTCACTACAACCAACTTGGCTGTTGGTTAACCCAGTCCAAGTGACTAAGGTCACAACAAGCCCTGAAGTGCTGCAGGCTGGGGACAGAGTGGCTGGAAAGCTGGAAAAGGACCTGGGGGTGCTGCTGACAGTGACTGAACATGAGCCAGGTGTGCCCAGGTGGCCAGGAATGCCAGTGGCAGCTGGACTGTACCAGCAATAGTGTGGCCAGCAGGACCAGGGCAGTGATGTCCCCCTGTGCTGGGCACTGCTGAGGCCACACCTCAAGTGCTGTTGTCAGTTTTGGGCCCCTCAGGACAAAAAAGACATTGAGGGGCTGGAGCGTGTCCAGGGAAGGGAACGGAGGTGGGGAAAGGTTGTGGAACTGAAGCCAGAAGCTCACACTTATTAAACAAAGTCATTATTTGTTGTAACCATGAAATTCATGCTGCACTGGTGAAAAAAAACAGGTACAGCAGTGAGGAAAGTCACATGTGGAGTAAAGACGTCCCTAACATGACAAGTCAGCTCTTTTCAACTGGGCAATAGGCTGCCCTCTCAGGGAAAATTATTAATTTTTTTTCCCCAAATATGTAATGAAAGGCTCTAATGTGAGAAAACAAGGCAAAGGAGAAACACAGCAGGAGATGGGAAGGGAGAGATTGGAATGATATATGAAAAGGTTAATTCAACATGCAAGTACGAAGCATACTACAGCTATTTCAGAGGTGTGAGAAGACACACTCTAATACTCCAAGAACGGAAAGGAAATGGCACCAAAGGTGGTAAAATAAAATGAAAGCTACTATTGTGTCAAGAAAAGAGAAAAATAAAATGTACTGCCCATGGTATGGAATTTGACGTTGCAAACCTGCTCATATTTAATAGGGTGACAGTGCTCCCAGATCTCAGTTTAACAGTGGTATGAACAGCTCTAACTCTCTCATTTTCAAGGGCTCAAAGACAAAACCATGCCCTGTTATGCTGGATATTGCACAAATAATCACACAGGGACACCTTCTTACAGCTGAAGTATTTTCTCAACCATTTATTGACATGTAGGTTTTGGTAGCAAGCTCCACTGACTTTTCTTTTGTATTTTGGTCCTGCACTCCATTTATTCATGATTCATTTGTGTCATTCAGACAACGAGAAAAAAATCCCACGATTTGTAGAATGGAGCACCCAGGACTCTGACCACAGGAATATTGCTCTGTGCAGCAGCTCTGTCTCTTCATCCTCTGCACACCTCCAGGGCGAGCACACCTCTGGGCAAGCAGGAGTGTGTCTACAGAGAAGGGTGACCTTGGAAGCAACACATTCCAGCCACTTGGAATCTTGTCCTGGGAGATAAGATATCAGGGTGTTTATACAACTGCTGGGGACAGAGCTGATTGTGAATCTTTACCCACATGGTGTAACCCAGTTGTGCTGACACCATGGGGACTGTGAACACTGTCTATTCCCTGTTCCAGTTTCTCCATCAAGGCAGGAATAGAGCAGCCCAGGGATGTGATCCTAGAGCAGGCATGGCTGTGTATCCCACACAGACAACAGGGCAGGGTTCAAGGGTGCAATCCTATGGCACTACAGATGAACTCGCTGGCACTGCTCTGGCTCTGATGCTGCCGACTGTGTGACACTCCTCAAGTCACTTCCTTCCTCTTGCTGCCTCTGACTGACCCACTGAGATTGTACATTTTTTAAAGGTCTGACCAATCTCCAGCTATTTCTGCCCAGTGCCTGGTAACAAAGCAGCGCCGTTGTTGGCTTGCGCCTCTCAGCACCATTGTGACACAACAATAGCTTAAAGAGGCCAATTTTCTTTCATATTAGAATTACTCTTACTAATTTCTAAATAGACCCGTGCTGGGAATTCAAAAATGGCAGGATTACAACTTATTATTTAGAGAAAAGAAAAATAGCTGAGACTGGATCCTGTAAAAATATAGAGGCAGATAAGAGTGGAAATTCATGGAGATGCTGCTCTTGGGTGGAAAAGAACAGGTTTCCTTGTTCAATCTGGAACACGAGGTTTAATGGAGAAATAAAAAAGATTGGGGAACAAAGGCACAACAGAGGTTTGATGATAACAAATCTCTTTTAGGTCGAATGGGGAAGACAACTTCCGCTCTGCAATAAACTGGTGGCAGCACCAGCCCTTTGACAATGACCCTGTTAAGGACAGCACTGAGCAGAGCTGCCTGACCGACAACTATCAGAGCAACCCATTGCTAAGGCAACTTCCCTGGATTTTAACATCCAGTGAAAGACATTGCTTGGAGTTTAAGGGTCCCTGGCAGCAGGGAGAGCACCAGAAGCCTCATGTCAAGGCCTTCTGTCACTTTTCTTCATCAAATTATGTTCAGGTCTCTTTTCCAGCCTTCAGATTATAATCATATGAGTGAGAGAAGTCACAGCTATTCTGTCTTGACTTCCTTTCTGAGGTCTTTTGACCCTTTAAGCCAAGTAGTGGTTAATTCCCCTCATACAAAACTGCCAGTTCAAGATGGCTGTAAATATGGCACAGAGTAGGACTGTGAGGTAAAGAAGAAAAACTACTTTCTCAAAATTATTATTTGTTAGTCACCAGCATTTTAATTACTTGAGTTCTCAAGGTTAACTGAGCTGCAGCAACGTGTTTCTTTCAGAGAGCATTTTCCGCACCTTGGAAAACACTTTAGGTTTTACTTCTTTGCACTTTACTCCTTTGCAGTGGTGTGAAATGCCCTTTGCAAGGATATAAGAGACTAAATTTGCAAAAAATTATTCCCACAAGTGTTACTGACTTGCAGCCAGGTCCTCTGCTCATTGCTCTTGATACTTGACAGGAAACAAAAGTGGGAGGAAGTTAAATATTTAGTGGATATTCCCTGTATTTGCACAGAGGAACTTCCAGCTCTTTCCCCCACATTTACACAGTGCTCGGTTTGTTTTGCTAATATTGAATTATCCCTCTGCTTGCCTTCCACAAGCCACTCTACAGTGAAAAACTCATAAGATGAGGAAGGGCCTCAGAAAAGCATTACTGCAGCCTCCTGCCTCTCAGGTAGGGATGACATCAATTCCTCCGCTTCTCAGGTTACCTGCTGTGCATCAGGAAAGTATTTTCTTGCTTCTAGGAGGCTGGTTCAAATTATTCTCTTACAGATCATGCTCAAAAACAGCAACAGCGACTGTGAATACTTCCTGCACTCAATTACACTGAAAAAACAGAGATGAACCCACCCTCAGAAAAAAAAAGTCTTGTGGTGAGGGCCCTGGGGCATGCTAGGTTCAGATGTTTGCCTTGCCACAGTCCTCCTGTCACTGCTTTTCGGCCAGTGATTAAATCTTTCTGTGCCTTAATGCCCCAGAACTGAACTATGGATGCTAATAAAAGCTTTCTTCTTTATACCTTTAAATCACTGTCACACTTTTACAGAAACAGAATGGTTTGGGTTGGATGGGACCTTGAACTGATCTCATTTCAGCCCCTGCCATGGCCAGGGACACCTTCCACTATCCCAGGTTGTTCCAACCTCTGGCCAACCTGGCCTTGAACAATTCCAGGGATGGGGCAGCCACAGCTTCTCTGGGCAACCTGTGCCAGGGCATCACCACCCTCACAGGGAAGAATTTCTTCCTCATATTTAACCTAAATATATCCCCTGTCAGTTTGAAGCCATAGTCCCCTGTCCTGTCACTACATATCCTTGTAAAAAATTCCTTTTTGGCTTACTTGGAAGCCCCCTCTAGGCATGGAATGGGGGTCTAAGTCTTCCAGAACCTTCTCTTCTCCAGGTGAACATCTGCAGCTCTCCCAGCCTGGATCCAGAGCAGAGGGACTCCAGCCCTTGAAGCATCTTTGTGGCCTCCTATGGACTTGCTCCAACATGCCCATGTCCTTCTTGTGGTGGTGTTCCCAGAGCTGGACGCAGCACTCCAGGAGGGATATCAGAAGAGCAAAGCAGAGAGAGAGAATCACCTCCCTTGACCCGCTGCCCAGGCTGGTTTTGATGCAGCCCAGGACGCAGTTGGCTTTTGGGGCTGTGAGTGCAAGAAATGACCAGTCATTGCCAAGTCATGCCCAGCTTTTCATTCACCAGCACCCCCTCGGCAGGGCTGCTCTCAGTTCATTCTCTGGGCTGATACCAGGGGTTTTCCTGACACAGGTGCAGCATCTTGCGCTTGGCCTCACTGAATTTCACGAGGTTCACACAGGTTCGGTGCTGGGGGCTTGTTGGACTCAGATCGGGACATGGCGACAAAGGTCCCCACGGCTCACTTGGGCTTACCTGGAAGTGGAGATGCATTTTCTATTCGCTCTGCATTGCAAACATTGTTTGTTTGTAGACTCCATGTCCTCATCAGGAGAGAATCTCTGTATTCATTCAGAAGGGGAAATTCCAGGCCATCTATATCCATTATGGGTATTTAGAAAAACTCTGACAGCATGAATACAACAGCCACAAATACCAAGAGGTAAATTAAGAACCATAATTATGACCCTTTTTTCACTCATCATTGCTGTGATACTGACTGGTGACCATTTTAAATGCGTGGAGTTGACAGGGTAATATCAATCTATTTTTGTCTGTAACTGAATACATTAAAATATTTTCCTGTCACATGTGTTGAAATGTTTTTTATAACCTGAACATTTGAAGCAAACGTTTATTGGCTTGTAACTGAATATATTAAAATCTGTCACATGTACTTAACCAGATTTTATAGCCCTAACTTCACCACAGAATGTATTCCAGCTAAATAAAACCATTTAAAAGTTTCAGATCTGGTTGAAACTGGTCATCCAGACTTCTCCTGGAGTCAATAGTGGAAGATCATTGAAGTGAAAGACACTCTTGGTGGAGAAATATGCACCTTCTCTGGATGAGATTAGTTGTTATTTGGAAGTATCTATTGACATTAAACTTAATAATAACAATAATAGCAATAACAGCATTAATAATTATGATGATAATAACAAAATAATAATAATAACAATAATAACAATAATAACAATAATAATAATACCATCATTATTACGATTCACTGTGAGGGTGGTGATGCCCTGGCACAGGTTGTCCAGAGAAGCTGTGGCTGCCCCATCCCTGGAAGTGTCCAAGGCCAGGCTGGACGGGGCTTGAAGCACCCTGGGATAGTGGAAGGTGTCCCTGCCCATGGCAGGAGGTGGCATAAGATGATTTTTAAGGTCCCATCCAGCCCAAACCATTCTGTGATTACAGAGAGCCCAGAGAGGTATCTTAAATAAGCCACGCAGTTTGAGGTGGCTAAATTTGTTCAATCTGAATCCTGTCCTGACAGATATTCTAAGCAACACAAGAAACCTGTAAGAAAGGATGAACTGGAACATATGGCCTCAAATCTGAGTTAAGGCTTTCAACTTGGTTTATATTCCCCTTGTTTCCATTACTACCAAAACTGAAATTCCTCAGAGCATGCAGTAGTCACGAAGCCTGCTTGCTATTTAAAACAAAACAAAGTATTTTAGCTGTCCAACTTCAATATTATTTTCCCAAAGGTTTTTAATTACCAGTTCCTTCCTGTAGAAACATGACCAGGATAATGATGTTATTAGTATTTGAATGATCCTGGTTTAACTGTGAAAGTCACACCACACTGACCTAGACAACACAGGGAACATAGAGTTTACCCCTTTTTTGATGCAGAAAATTGTTGGTACCTGTAAGGCTCTTCTAGTAAGGCAGTATTCTCTGAAGCATTCTGTGGGCTCTAAAAGAATAATATTTCCCAGATACTGAAAAGGATGTTTGGGGCATTGGGGTGAGTAAAAGTATAAGTATTGCAAAAGCACCCGCAATGCCACAAAAATAAGACAAATCCTTAAATCCTTCTATTTTCTCTCCAAAGTGTTCACTTGCCCCAAAAGCTACAATATCCTTTCAGCAATATCCTTTGAGCAATTTAATTGTTAATTAATGAAGTTTCAATCTTCAGTTATATAATTCAGTACTGAATTTTCTCTTAATAGTTTTCCTTCAAATAAACGACAGCTCTGCCTGCCCGGCAGAAAGGAAGAACATCCAGTTTTTACCCCAAATTTTTTGTCCACCTTGAATTCTTATCAAAGGTTCTTTCAGTCCCCTCTTTATCTGAGGTGATTTGTTTAATCCACAGACTTTCTACTGAGATGCAGCTTCAAGGTGGTCAAAGGCTGAAAGGACAGAGATTGTCTGTCAGGGAGTGGGGATTGGGTGGGGAGGCTGTTCTTTGTAAACCACAGACCACTGGCAGCCTTGGAGGAGATGGACAAAGGGATTAAGTATGGATTACTGAGATAATGAAGACTGGACTAGATCAACCAAAGCAGAGGAGACTCAGGTACAAAGGGAAAGAATATCCTGTTAGGACAGGACAGCACATGCACAGCCTGCATGACTGAGTGAGCCCCTGTATTAGTCTGTGACTCACTCTGTCCTGCCAGCTCTGCTGTGAGAGTGCTGCCCTTTGTCAAAACATTGATAATAAAGACAATAAGAATGCTGTTATCTTAAATTGTGGCCCCCACCTGCTAAATTAATGTATGCTGAAACCCTGGGGTTTGCAAAGCCCACTGAAGCCAGTGGAAAGATTCCTGTAGACCTCAGTGTGAATCATTCTCAAATGGAAATGGAGTTCCAGTGGCTGGTCTCATCTCCATGCAGACTAGTCCTGGGAGAGATCCCATATCAGCCATGGCATTTGCTGGGTGATAAAGCTATTGCTGCTAAGGCCAAACATTGTACCCTGAAGTGGGGATGGGATGAGTTCATCCAATCCCATCAGTCACCTGCATCTAAACTAATCCCCCTCTGCTCCTCTGGGGAGAAATCAGCATTTCATCTGCAGCTCACCACTCCAAAATGGACATCTAAAATAGGTCAAATGACTCACACTCTAAATTCCTGTTTCTTCCCATAGACAATAAAGGGAATAAAGCCTGAAGTAATTTTCTCAGATTCAAACATGTGGTTGGAAGAACATCACTCTAAGCATCTTCATTAGACTGGCTTCCAAAATGCTGTCTGTTATAGCTGATTGCTAAATCAAACAGCAAAGTCAACACAAGATCCTAATGGAGACAGGTTCAGATAAACCCAGTTGGTTTTGAGTTGTCTTGCATGAACTACAGAGCTTTGCCTGGGTAGGATTTTATATTAAGAATTTAAAAATATTCCAGTGACATGACAGCCTTTGAGGTACCCTAGTCTGGTTACATGTTCTGGATCACAGGCCCAAAATGGTCTCAGGCATATTAGAAAGATAATAACAATAAATGGACAAGAGGCTTCAAGTTATTGACACTAATTAGTGCTCAGAAAGCTCTTATCCCACTGGTGAACAGAATAGGGAGAAATTCAGCACCAAATTCAAACCTAAATGGACATGTCTACAACAGAGTCTAGACTCCCATTATGCTCAGTGGAGAGTGACTCAATACAGGCAACAGGGACAGGAAATCACTTGTCTAAATGTAGGTATCTGATTTAAGAGTGACTTGGATTACATTCTGTTGGCTGTAGAAAATCCTTTTCCAAATCAGGAATTTGGCTACCAGCTCCAATGTAGTCATGACACAAAAAAAACCCACCTAAAGTTTGGTAATTGCTGATGAATCTCATCACTAGAAATTGCCCACGTGGTTGCCCAGCAACAGCATCCATACCTGGTTCTTATCCTGACAGGATATAGTGTGATGAGATGTGCCATGTCCTGAACCATTACAACTGTTACATCAGGAGAGAATCATTGAATCACAGAATCATTTAGGATGGAAAAAACCTCTAAGATCACTGAGTGCAATCATTAACCCAGCACTGCCAAGCCCATCACTAAACCATGTCCCCAAGTGCCACATCTACATGTTTTTTAAATTCCTCCAGGGATGGTGACTCTACCACTGCCCTGAATAGCCTGGTCCAATAACTGATAACCCATTTAATAAAGAATTTTTTTTCTAATATCCAATATAAACCTCCCCAGGTTCAACTTGAGGCCGTTTCCTCTTGTCCAATCACTTGTTCCTTGGGAGCAGAGCCTGACTCCCACCTGGCTGCACCCTCGTCAGGGAGTTGTAGAAAGTGAGAAGGTCCCTCCTGAGCCTCCTTTTCTCCAGTCTGAGTCCCCCCAGCTCCCTCAGCTGCTCTCATCAGACTTGTGCTCCAGACCCTTCCCCCGCTCTGTTGTCCTTCTTCAGACATGCAACAGCACCTCATACTAAGATTAAAACCCAAACAAAATAAGCTTTGAACTAGTAATTTAATTTTTAAGAGAAGTTTCTCTATATTCTCTATATATTCTCTATATATTTATTCTTTGTTTAAAGCAAGACTTTTCAAAATGGTCAGGAAAGGTTTTATACTTGTGGGTTTGTTCATACCGAGAACGAAAACATACTGAAACTTCAACATTTGCCATTAAATGGAAATGCTGAGTTTCAGACAGCTCAAGAAAATTCAGCAAAGCCCTGAAAAGTGTTCAATGTCTTTAGCACAACCAAACCCATAAACTGACTCCACAAGGGCACATGTGAGTACCACTGCCAGTCTTTGTTGTGCCAGTCTGATCCCCTTCCGCCAGATGTTTCTGGGATGACAGTCCAGACAAATTACCTCAAACATAATAGAGCCCTGAAGTATTTGAAAAACTCTATTGAGAATCACAGCTTCTAACTTGGCACTTACCTCAAAATATTCCTGTCAGCAGCTATTAAAAACAAGAATAACAATGGCTATTTCCATAATAGCTGTATTTTGAAATCTCAGAGCACTTTGTGAACTTAACAGACATATCTGAGATGTATGGATTCGTATCATCTATCAGGGAATGCAGACCTGTTTGGGGCAAGAACGGGATTTCTGGTTTTAAGTATTCTATAAGGAAATACAGATAAGGAATGAATACAGATAAGGAATGAGAGCTCTGCAGGTAGGAACACCTTCCACTATCCCAGGTTGCTCCAAGCCCCATCCAACCTGGCCTTGAACACTTCCAGGAATGGGGCAGCCACAGCTTCTCTGTGCAACCTGCACCAGGGCCTCACCACCCTCAGAATAAAAACATAAATATAATGCCTTTAGACTGCTCAGTCTCCCTAGTAATGATCCTACTCTAATGAGGAATCCATACCACTTGGTGAATGTCTCAGTCACTGTCAACATGCTGTGTAACTGCCACGTACGCAAGGCAAAATTACAGAAAAAACCAAGTGTTTTGCACTTGCTAAAAATGCAAAAAGGACCTAAAATATTTTAAGATGGAATAATCTAAGACGGAAGGAAAATACAAAACTAGGCTAAGAGGGACCTGACATGTTTAGCTGAGGAAAAGGCTGCAAACACAAAAAGCTTTGGCTTCTCCTTTTCCATAGTTTTTCATCATTTTCAGTCTTGTCAGCATGAATAATATTGTTGATTTTTGCTGTGATTTAGAAGCAGCTGCAGAATACAAAACAAAGTTGAAAATCAGCTGAAAGACCATTCATCTATTTTGCTTGTAGTTGAAACACTCCTCACAGCTGCAGACAAATAACCGGGCTGACTATAATTCCATAAACTACATGTGATCAGCATATAGTTCAGGTTTGGGGGGGATTTTTTAAGACATCTTTAAAAACCCACAACTAAAAAGTTACTTACGTGTTATAGCAAACATATTTCCAGATGGCATCACAGGTGCCAGAGGTTCTTGTCTGATTTTGTACAGGCAAAAATCTTCTCTGCTCATTCCTTCTGTTTATTTCTGTTCTGGGAAACTAGCCCTGGCCCATGCTAACTCCTAAACTGCACCTGGAAATTGTGTAGGAGAACAGTAGTTTGCCTGGATCCAAGCCAGAGTAATCTGGCTAGTGCAAGGTGTCCCTAATCACCCAGTCTGGGAGGGTAACAGGAATTCACAACAGGGCATGACCAGATCACACCAAAAGGCCTCCAACCAGCAGAAAAGCCCTGCCACATAAAATCATAGAGTCATAAATGGTTTGGGTTGAAAGAGACCTTAAAGATAATCTTGTTTCAGCTCCTGCCATGAACAGGGACACCTTCCACTGTCCCAGGTTACTCCAAGCCCCATCCAACCTGGCCTTGGACACTTCCAGGGATGGGGCAGCCACAGCTTCTCT
Source organism: Struthidea cinerea (assembly GCA_013397865.1). NCBI lineage: Eukaryota > Metazoa > Chordata > Aves > Passeriformes > Corcoracidae > Struthidea > Struthidea cinerea. The sequence goes on from VZTI01006024.1 coordinate 127,813, forward strand.
CGGTAACCTGTGCCAGGGCCCCACTCACAGGGAAGAATTTAATGCAAAAACTATGTGAAAAACCAGCTAAACAATCAAATAATATCCAGTTAAAAGCAAATAGAACATTCTCTGTTTTGAGTGAGGCACCTTTGCCTTGCTCTATTAATTAAAAAAAAAAAGATCATGTTTTCAGGTTGGTCTCCAAACCTTGTGCCTAGGAAGCAGCTTTTCCACCAACTAATTATGCTATTTTATCTTATCTGGTGTGGATGTGTTATTTTAAGTTATTTTAAGTCCATTAGGGATACAGTAAAACTAATAAGGGAACTCTTTATTGTTATTCATATTCAGACAACTGAATTAAGCTTGCAGGCAATACTATCAATGGAGTCTAGAGAGAGATTAGCTGGTCAAATGGAGCAGGTAGACTGCATTGTCTAAATAAAAGCCTTACACGCTCCACTGAAGAAAACTTCACCCAGATGGTGAATCATTGAATTCCTGCCACTAAGCAAATGCACTTCCCTTCACCTGCGGGTTACCCAGTAACTGGCAATTTAGCAGCAATACACTTATTTTTATGATTAACCTTGTCAATCCACAGGCACTTGCTTTTCCAAAGAGCTGACCTTTTCCTACAATATTAATTTTGACAAGTGATGGCTCATTACCCTCTGTTACTGTCAGTAATTTAATGTTCCGTTTTCAAATTATTATAGAAGGTGGAGGCACCAACACCCTCTGTTAAGATTTCCTCACACTTTCCACAATGAGGTCTTGCTATGCTGGAACTTTCAAGCTGAAATTTCCTTTGCCACATTTGTTTCTCTCTCAAACTGCAACAAACTCCATAATTCAGTTTTGGGCTAACTTTGTTCAGATCAGTGTGGCTTCATAAAAATCAACCATTTTTGATTCAGAAGCTGTCTGTCCTTGCTGACAGAGAATCTCTGTCTTTCACAACAGAAAGACACGAGAGAACTACCCCATCCCAGGAAGTGTTCAAGGCCAGGTTGGATGGGGCTTGGAGCAACCTGGGATAGTGGAAAGCATCTCTGTCCATGGCAGTGGGGTTGGATTCAATGACCTTTAAAAGGTCCTCCCGTCTTAAACTATTCCATGATTCTATGAAGAGAAAAAGAGCAAAATCAGTAGAATGTACCATGCTCCATTTTCCAGAAAAAAAGGCTCTGTATTTCCAGGTTTTCCCAAGTTCTAGCTTAGATATATTTGTCTCCCAATTTAGGGAAATGCTGTGTATGGCAATAAATCAAACTCCACTTCCAATGCTGAGACCTGAAAACACATAAGAGCACTATTCTGTTCTTTTAAAGCAATGTGAAGAGCTTGAAACACTCTGCAAACAATTGGGATTTTCACAAACCTGCAGAAAAAACAGGAATGGAAATAAAACTTCCTGGCTCCTGTGCCCTAACCATAAGACTGAATTTTTTTCCTAGTCTTGCAGTTTCCACAAGTTCAAGGTGAACTGAGTGATAAGGAGATCTCCTTGGGGCAGAAGGTATCGGAAAGCTGGGATTTTGTGTGACTCTCAGTCCTCAGCTGCATCTCTCCGTGGGCGTTTGGTGTGAGAAGGCTCCGCCCCTAAGTGCTGCTCAGCTCTTTGTCCTCACTGATGTGTTTTCTTCTCTTCCCTCTGGAACAGACTTCAGTGGAGCTGTTTACAAAAAAGGACAAAAAAAAAAAAAAAAAAAAAAAAAAAAAGTCAATGGCAGTGTGAGAAAGATAAAAACAACCCAGCAGGTTTTACAGTAAAAGAAGCCATTTAGTTACTAAGCCTTGGTTTGTTACCATAATATCTGGGCTGTTAAAAAGCTCCCAGTCCCTGCAGTTCACCGTCCTAATACAGCTGAAATTGGGCTGAGCAACCCTTCTGGAGATACTTCCCTCTTTACGTTAGCTGATATTGATTAATAACTTTGTTTACAACTTATCCAGCCTCTTTTCTATGCTTTCCCAACTGGATTTGTATTCAGCCACCACTTCTGTTCTTATTGCCAGACCATAACTGAACTTATATTATTTTCCCAGGAACTGTACTCTGACTCTCCCTGGTCTAAAAGTGACATTACCTCTCGACTTTCAGGCTTTTTGCTCAATTAAGATATTTCCAGCTGAAATTTTTGTTATGTGCCCTGGCTGGCAAAGCAAAAGATACTGATGTAAGACCTTATGAAATTACTGTCACAGGCCCTTCCAAACTACAGCATTAAATGCACGAGGATAAAATCCACTTGCTCTAGAAGCAGCCTAAGGTGTCTATACTCTCAAGTTACACCTCTTAGGTCAATATCTTATGTTAGTTGAGGTAAGTCTGTGCCACCATTCTGGCCACAAGGATGTCAAAAATCCATGCTTCAATTAATCACAATTTATTGGGATTGCTTCAATTTCTCATAGTATCCCATATTTCACAGAGTTACGGAATGGTTTGGGTTAAAAGAAACCTTAAGGATCATCTTGTTCCAACCCCCTGCCATGGGCAGGGACACCTTCCACTATCCCAGGTTGCTTCAAGCCTCATCCAACCTGGCCTGGAACATTTCCAGGGATGGGGCAGCCACAGCTTCTCTGGGCAACTTGTGCCAGGGCCTCACCACCCTCACGGGGAAGAATTTCTTCCTAATACCCATTCTAAATCCACCCTCTTTCAGCTTAAAGCCACTTCCCTGTCCTATTCCTTACAAGAAACTTTCCACAGCTCTTTTCATGCTGGAGCGTGGGCACAAGCACTGTTGCAAGCAGGTTCCGATCACTCCACTGCAAGCTGAATTTGCAGGAGGTAACTTTTCCAATGCACTTGTAAGGACAGATGCAGCCTTCCCCAGACTCACCAGATTTACTCCTCAGCCACGTCATGGTCACTTTATTCACTGGATGATGGCATCATGAAGCACCAGACTGACAGTTAAGAGTTTCTTCCTTTAAGAAAAAGTGGAAATAGCCACTTTTGAAGAAAAAGGCTTGGCATTAACATCTTTGTAAAGTTTTCACAGAATTTTGCAAGTTTTCTAGTGAGGGAGGTATTTTTTCAAAGAAACTGGTTTTAAAGTTAATGATTTAAAACAAAGAAATAACCTGTATTTCCAGGTTCTCCCCTTGCAGAGCCTGTGGCTGCAGAGCCATCTTGTGGGGGAGACTCAGATGGTTCTACCAGGAGGAGACTTTTAAATTACTTTTATTTTTTCACATGCTGTGGCTTGCTCAGGAAGCAAAACGTCTAGGCAAGACATCCTGCTCACCCCAGCATCTGTTTCACCCACCTTGGAATATCAACAAGTCTTCTCACTCTGTAGAGATTCCCAAACTCCCCAAGAACTGAAACTCAGAAGCCAATATTCCTCTCATCTTTGCCTAATTTAATACTCCCAGTTAGGAGGATTTTGGAAATGTTTCTGCCTCAAGGTTTCATCAGGTCTATTTGAAAATGAGAAGATGCCATCTAAATTTCACAAACTGAACAAATGTTTCTACAAATGGGTGCAGCTCCATGTACAACAAGTACAAGGCTCTGAAATTAAGGCAGATAATTGGTTCCTAACATGCTTTGTATTGGGGGAAGAAGACAGGAAATAGGGAAAATTCCTCTCATCGGAGTGGCTAAACATTCCATCCTCTTCTGGAGGCACCACTACAGAGTGCTGAGCCTGGAAAATGAGAACTGGGAATCCTCTAGCAGTGCAGTATATGGGATCACAGCTGCAGGTGGGAGTAAAGTACTGTCAGGAACAGGGTGCTGGGAGCCAGGAGAATCCCTGGACAGGAGGACAAGGAGCTACTAGAGAAGGTCCAGTGGAGGCCACAAAGATGATGAGGCATCTGGAGCATCTCTCTTATGAGGAGAGACTGCAGGAGCTGGGCCTGATTAGTCTGGAGAAGAGAAGACTGAGAGGAGATGTCAACAGTCTATATAAGTATCTCCAAGATGGCTGCCAGGAGGATGGTGCCAGGCTCTTTACACTGCTGCCCAGCAACAGGACGAGGAGCAGTGGCCATAAAATGAAACACAAGTTCCACCTCAACGTGAGGAAGAACTTCTTTACGTTGAGGGTGGCAGAGCACTGGAGCCGGCTGCCCAGGGATTTTGTGGATTGTCCCTATCTGGACACATTCCAAACCCACCTGGACACCTGTGTCACCTGCTCCCGGTGACCCTGCCTTGGCAGGGGGGGTGGGCTGGATGGTCTGCAGAGGTCCCTTCCAGCCCCAACTCACAGAATCACAGAATGGTTTTTGTTGAAAGGGACCTTAAAGACTCTCTCATTCCAACCACGCTGCCGTGGGGAGGGGCGCCGTGCATGTATATAAATTTACGTATGTATATAAAGACCTACCTCTCTACACATGCAAATGCGTATGCACGCAGGTTCTTACATTTTCCACTTTCAGCCTGAACAGCCAAGGAGGAGAGAAGGACGAAACCAATGGTGCTGGTTTGTGTTTCCATAAATTTTGTGACTTGTGCCTGCGATTATTCTGTGATTCTGTCTGTCCCCAGAGAGGGAGGGCTTTACTGTTGGCACAATTTCGATCTTAAGAGTCTGATCGGTATTATCTGAGATCTGATTTTACAGGAAAAGAATTAACAACCAATCAAAATTGCTTGAACAGGGAATAGGTTTCGCAGAGCATTCGAACAATTCCGCCCAGGACGTAGGACACCCTGGCCCAGCCGGGTGACTGAACGGAGTTTTTAAACCACTTAAAAGCAGGTTTAAGACTGAGTTTTAACCCACATCTGAAAGCCTCAGAGCGCGGCGCCCGCCCCACACGCTCCTCAGGCCGCGCCCCCCGCCTCTCCCTCACGTCAGGCGGGGCCGGGGGCACCGCCCCCCGCCCCGCTGCGCAGGCGCGCAGGGCCGCTGGTTCGAGTCTGGCGCGGGGACGGACGGGTCGGGAGATGCCGACGGAGCCGGGAGTGCCGCAGCCGGCCGCGGAGGGAATCCCGCAGCCGGCCGCAGACAGCGGTAAGTGCCCGCTGTCCTCGGCGGGGACCCAGCGCGGCTCCCGCGGGAGCCGTGGTGCCCGAGTGACCGCGGAAAGCGGGGACGGCGGGAGTGGGGCGAGTCTGCCGGGCCCGCCGGGCTGTTGGGCATGCGCACTGGGAATCTGTGTGGGTTATGGTGGACGCGGTGCCTTAGGGTTTTTTTTGGGGAATTGCGATAATTTGTGTCTGCTTCTGCTCGCAGAGCCGGAGGTGTTTGAGACTGTGCTACCAATCACTGTCTTTGTGCTGAGCGATGATGATTTTCTCCAGGATGATGATAAGGACCAGGAAGTGCCCATTACCGAGGTGGAGCAGGAGTTTAAATTAAACAACAGCCTTTGCCTAAAAAACGAAGTGGAACATTCAAACGACAGTAGCAGTGTAGGCAATTGGGATGCAAACAGGACTGTTTCAAATGAAGATAATTGTATTAAATACTCTGAGGATAAATGTTTTGCTGAGACTGTGTGTAACACATCAGAATTATCTTCAAGCGAAGGGTGTGATGCAGGCACGGATAAATACGGTCAAAATTGCATGTTACATACCTCATCTTGCAAAACAGAGCTTCCAGAGGTCATCAAATACAGCAATGGAGAATATTGTGCTGGTAATGATGGCTTTCAGAAGATTCCTCCTCTCTTGTTCTCTGCTGACCGTGACAGAGCTGACACTGTCGAGACGAGCAGATCGTGGACGTTGGTAGTGGTACCCAAACATGAAGAAGAACCTGTCAGTGTTGCAACCGTCTCTTTTGAGGGCACTCCACAGAAACAACCAGAAATCCACAAGGAATTTGAGATAATTGTTAAAATAGAAGGTAATGTATTAATAAGATTAGTGCAAGTGTTTAAGAAATACGGTAAAATACGGTAAATCTGGAGTTTTTGAAATAAGAAATTGTATAGAAATGCTATGAAACCAATTTCTTTTAGAGTAAACATTTCAAGTTAGATTAATAAATGCAGCAGAAGGAAGATATTGCCTGGAGTATGCTCAGTTCTTTCACAGACTCCTGTGAAAGGTAGTGAAACTACAAGAAGTTGGTACTTTTTCATTCTCCTGCAATGAGCAAGAGGGTGGCCTTTCATCAGGGAAATACTCTCAAAATAATGCAGAAAAAGCATTGTATTTGTGAGAATGGAGCATTAGCAAAGTTTGGTGGCAGTACTTTGATAGGAATTCTGGCATAAAGCTGTTCTGTTAAAAACTGGATGCAGTGTTGTTTTGTGAAATTCAGAGCCTTGAGTGCAAATAGACAGTGGGAGGGGAGGAGGCTTCTAACTAGGAACCGCATTTAAATGTTGGGGGCAGAGGGTGGCATGAAGAGAGGCATTAGGGAAAAAAATTGGAGAGGGAAATAATAAGGAAGCAGAAGTAATGAAGAGCAAGCAAGTCATTAGGCAATTTGGGATTATTATTACGAATTAATCATGAATATTTCTGATTGTATGAAATGTGACTTTTTATATCTCCTTGTAGATCCTGATTCCTCAAAGAATGAAGATAATGAAATTGATAACAGGAAAATAAACAAATTTGAAGATGAAACTCTGAGTTCTCTTTTGGAACATGGCTTGAAAGAAGAAGAGAAATTTACCTATAATTGTTCTGATCCATTTCTTAACGGATGTTCTCCTACTTTTGAAGAACTTCTAGAAGGTGTAGGGAAACCTGAGATGAATGCTTTCACTTCTGCTGAATCAAATATTACTGGAGAGCATATTTACAAGATGTTAACACCATTCCCTAAGAAAAGATGCCAGCAACAAAAAGTTGTTTCTTCTCATGCAAGCCCAAAAGAGTTCCAGCAAGAAGGTTTAACATGGCTGAATGATAGTGTGACCATCACACCTCTTCCTAAAACACCTTCTTCTACAAAGGAGAATGAAAGATGGAGTTTCAAGTGCAGGTTTTGTAGTTCTGTATATAAATGCAGTGTGCACCTGAAGAAACATATTTATTCAGCCCATAAAGATAAAAAAATACATAAATGCTGCTTTTGTAAAAGAACTTTTTTCTTTTCTTTCAATCTTAAGAATCACCTTAAATTCCATAAGAAGATTGCTAGGTTGCAAAAGGCAAGAAAAAATAGAATAAATGCAAGAAAAGGGAGGCAGAAAGAATCTGAAGAAGGAGAATCTGAGACCAAGAAAAAAGAAAGTAAATACAAGAAATTTTTCATTAAAATTGAAAGGGACTTTACACATCTGGATGTGCCAGTTAGCTTTTCCTGCAGAATTTGTTTCTTTGCTTCATCAAATCCTAGGAGTTTTATTCATCACATGAAGGGACACAAGGAGAGACCACCTTACCAGTGCCCTCAGTGTGATTACTCCTGCAGCAGCTTATCCTACCTGTTAAATCACATGTACTGGCATGCTGGCTACAAGCTCTACCAGTGCAGGTTCTGCACCTTTTTTTCATTGTATTTTGCAAGCATGGTGAGGCACAGCCATGTCCACACAAGGAATAAACCATATTCCTGTGAGCTCTGCCAGGCAGCATTCACCAGCACCTCAGGGTTGGAGAGACACAGGAGGACACATGCAGGGACAGAAACGTGCCAAGGACAGCAACCCAACTGCCTGAGTGGGAGAAAGAGAACTGAAAGACCTCTAAAGAACTACACATGTGATGAATGTAACCTGGTGTTCTACACTAAAGGACATCTCAGCTTTCACAAGAAATTTCATGAACAGTTAAAGGCTAAGGGTTATACAAGTCAGAGCAATAAGTACTGTAAAAGCAAAATATGCAAAGCCGATGGTGATTCTCAGGGCCATGTTTCTCACTCTCTTTTTGGTATAGAAAATGATTGTCTGGGTGGGGGAATCCTGGCTTCAGAAGTAGAGTTTGAGCAAGCAGGTGATGTGTGGGTCAATAAGAAAATATGCCCTGGAAAGAAATTCCTTGAAAACAGCCATGGAAGCAGCAGCCTGGCTGTTACTGGGAACAGATCAGAAGTTCCTCGGACTTCTTACCAAATGGACACTGCCACTTACAAAGAGGAACCTTTCTTCAAATCAGAAGCCTCTCATTCACAAGTGCAAGATGATGCTTCATATCATAACTTTGTGGAAAACTTGGAGGATAGGTGTCCTTCCAATTTAAATACATTCCAAACATACAGGTGCCAGCACTGCAGTTATGTTACTGCTGTTCCTAACAACTTCAGGCTGCACCTGAAGTTACATACGGATGAAAGACCATTTGTGTGTAAAGAGTGCAATGAGGCATTTAAAACTTCAAACCATTTGCAGAAACACAGCCTTCTTCATGTGAAAAATGGACAGGAGTTTGGAAGTTGCCTCTTTGTAGAGAGGTGTTTGGAGAATCTTGAATTGCATCGTGAAATCCACGGAGACACATATCCAGAAAGGGATTTTGATTCCTGCAAAGGCTCAAACAGCTCCTTGTTTGGTTCAGAAGTCTGTGGAGTTCAGCGAGGTGTTCATAGGGGCACAGCAAACAATGTGCAAGCACAAATTCAGCCACCATTCTATCAGTGTGCAGAGTGCAACTACGCTACTAGCATTTTAAGCAACCTGGAGCTCCACATCAGAACTCACACAGGTGAGAAGCCCTACAGCTGCACCATTTGTCAGAAGAAGTTCCGTACTTCCAGTCACCTGAAAAGGCACAGACTCACGCATTTGAATATGGGGCATTTCAAGTGCAGGAGCTGTGACTACTCAACCAACAAATGGCTGTCCTTGAAACGGCACCTGGCTTCACACACCGGGGAGGGAAGCTCCTCTCCTGGCTGCCTCTACGAGCACAAGGAGCTGCCTGTCAAGACATACAGGTGTGAGGAGTGTGGCTATTGCACAGCCCACAACGGGAACCTGAAGCTCCACCTGAGGATCCACACGGGAGAGAAGCCGTTCCAGTGTGGGCAGTGCTCCCTGGCTTTCCGCACCTCCAGCCACCTCAAGCGCCACTTGCTGACTCACCTCAAGCTGCAGTGCAGGAGGTGCAGATATTCCACGGTGGATAAACATGCTTTCCAAAAGCACATAAAAACGCACAAAAAGAAGTATAAATGTGCAAAGTGTAATGTGCTGCTGCCCACCAAAAAACTGCAGGAGAAGCATAAGCGGCAGCACAAGCTTGGAATGTGAGGTTGGGAATTGGAAGTTGGCACTTGATTCTGGAGAGGTTTGCATGTCCTGAAGTTCTTCATGGCTTTACGTTCCTTTGATGTGCCCAGAACGATGGCTGGTAATGGATGCATCCAGCATTCTGGTCTAGAGGGTAAAACTTGGGGTACTGGTTTGCTGCAGGTGTTTCTGAGAACATCAGTTCTAGCACAGGCTGTGCTGAAGATCTTGGAGACACTTCTTCATTCCTGAGTAAGTGCTTCAATAGAGGTCAGTTAGGATTTGGCCAGTGTTCATCTGTGTTTAAACAGTTATTCTGCACCACTTATTTTCTTGTAAAAATTTAATAAGAAAAAAATCTCTTTTCTAACGGAAAGAATGTTTAAAGGGAGGGAAGCAAGGGCATATATTTTATAGTAATAACTTTTCATATAAAAATTAACAGTGTATCGGAGGCTTAATGCTACCTCCCATCTGCTGAAAGTTGCCTCCTTTATTTCCAGGTGCTATTGCAATACTTGTAAGAGAAAAAAAATAGTATCTCACAAAATTACAGAAACAAAATAAGCATGTCATCACTGGGTAATCATGACATGAAAATGTTTTCCATATGTCTGTAGGTATAAGATGTTAAGCAGTTACCTTGTCTGTAGTTTTGATAATTTTTTGAGTAGTCTGACAGAAGTGGTAATGTCCTGAAACATATATTTTATGATACTGAGAATCTTTAAATTTTCAATTTTATGTGACTGACCAATGTTAATCTAGTATGAAATGCCTTACCTTTTCTCAGGTTGGTAGTTACTGTGTTGTTTGTTAAAATAGATTATACACTTTTCAAATAACTTCTGTTAATAAGAGCAGTTGCCGATAATTGTGAATGCTATTTAGTTACATTGAAAGTGTTAGCAGTATCTGAAACTGTTTATTTTGTTTAATAACGTTACTGTTAGTCTAAAATACCGTGTGTAAGAACTATTGTACTGTGCAGCAGTTGGTGCAGGGTATGGTGAACCCAGATGGATGCTGCTTCCAATTTATATTCAAATCTAGACAAATCTTTGTTTGTTTTACCATTACACAGTGCTATGAACTCTTGAGTGTGATAAGTGGTTTTGATAACAGTGTGTTATCCCCTTGTGTGAGGAAAGAACAGCAAAGGGCTGGTGCAGACTGTCCCAATGCTACAGCTCAGTCCATGGAGCAGCAGAACAAACCTGTGGTTTAATTTAGAGAATGTAAATGTGGAACTCAGTGCTTTTTTTTACTGCTCCTGGATGTGTGCCTTTCTGTAGGAACACAGATGGTGTCTTGTAGAGGCTTTCTGGTACCGTCAGAGACAGGGTGGGAAGGACTGCCCAGAGTGAGAGTGGAGTGCCCCTCTTTGGGGATATTTAAAAGCCATCTGGATGTGATCCTGAACAACGAGCTCTGGGTGGCCCTGCCTGAGCAGGGGCTTGTCTTCCAGAACTCCTGCAGCCATTCTGCCATTTGGAACACAATTTTCCAAGAATGGATTGAAACTCATGGATGTCTTTAAGGCCAGATCACCAAAGATTTTCAAGTGATCCAGTTCTTCACAGCTTCAGTAAAGTCACACAAGTAAATAGCTGTGCCTGAACTATGGTGGTTACAGATGAGCGATTCAGATCTTGAAGCCACCTGATCCAGTTGTCAGAAAGAAGAATGTTAACCTGTACGAAGAAAGAAAAGCATTTCTGGTGAATATTAATGGTTACTCAAGCTTGGAGGAGTTTTTACCTGCATTACTGTACAATTCTGATAATTTTTTTGAAAAGAACAGGAACAAAGAGGAAACAAAAATTAAAGAATTGTAAGCCTCTATATCAGATGAAACTAGTAAGGCTAAATCTGATAGAGAACACTTGTTTAAAAATATGGTGTACAATGATGATGAAGGGAGCCTGGTTTAGGGGGAGAAGTAAACTGCAGTAAATTTTTGAAAGAGTTTGTAAATATAAGTTTCTTCAAGTTGTAAGTAAGAACAAGAAGGTATTTTCAGTTGGAGCTTGATGATTTTGTAAAAATAGTTATTCCTGGTCACTGCCTCTAATAAAAATAAACAGTTTAATGACTCCTGGCGTTGCTCTCTGTTACTTATGCACTGCACTGGACTTTTGGGATTTCAGAGGTATTCTCAGTCTGCTAATTCAGTGAAATTTAAAGGTAGAGGCATAGTCAGTTTCAAATAAGACATGAACTGTTGTTGTTATTTTTTTCTGGTAGCTAAAAGTGTAATATTTTTTATTTCTGCTACTTTAAACAAAAATCAAAGCCTTTCCTGAATCATAATCATGAACCTGAAGTTTCCTATTTAAACCAAAAAAGTTTGCATAATTTTCTTCATGAACATATCGTGAATTTAGACAAAACAGGGAAATGTAATGAGGCAAACAAATTGAGCAAAAGGCTGTCATTTTACCTGCTGTGCATCTGCTAAGTAAGTGAATAAAAGTTAAACAGGAGGTAACATAAATTAATATTAATGAGTCAGACCTGTATGGTGTGGTGGTGCATCCTCCTGTTTGGGGTACACTGTGGTCTCAGAAATGCTCATTAGGCCTTGGCCTTGATGAGCTGGGCTGAGCTCGTCTTGAGCTTATCAGAAACACGGCTCCCAGGGACTAGTGCTGGCTAAGGAGCCCTGTTTTTTAACAGCCTTGGGAACTTATTTTTCTTACCTGAATAACCACCCAGGTGGAACAACATTTTTGGTTTTGAACTTTCAAAGAAAGTTACCGACCTGAATTGCGGTCAGGGTGGAAAATTGCTATGAGCAAAGCCAAGTCTGTTGTGACTCTCTAAGCAGTGATACGTAGACCCTCTAAGCTCTCCACACTGCCGTGGGCTGAGACCAGCACATGCCTCTGATGGGGCCTCTCTGAGCCACACAATTTCCAGGTTGGATATACCTGGGGGACCGCAGCTGAATGACAATGACCGTTCCAGGGCTGATATCCCCACTCCTTGAGACTCAACCCTTCACCTGTTAAGAAGGTGCAAAGGCATCTGACATGAGTACTTACTTACCTGTGAAAGTTTCCCAAATTCAGCTATGTACGTGGTACACGCTCCTTTAGTGTGTGTGTGAGTGTGAATGTGCAAACACACTATGAATGTTGCTCTCTTGTAGAGTCATAGAATAGTTTTGCGTTCAGACCTTGAAGATTATCTTGTTCCACCCCCTACTATGGGCAGGGACATCTTCCACTATCCCAGGTTGCTCCAAGCCCTGTCCAATCTGGCCTTGGACACCTCCAGGGATGGGGCAGCCACAGCTTCTCTGGGCAACCTGTGCCAGGGCCTCACCACCCTCACAGCCAAGAACTTATTCCGTACATAAACGCACGGATATTTTTCCTGAAATAAACAAAATACCCTCTAAACGTAACGCTGGGGAGATGAGATTTCCTTCCGCTGTCCCTTTCCTCTCTTATTTGAGTCCCTTGGGGAAATTTGAAGGAGTTTAATGAAAGCCCAGTTCCTCCGTTCGGTGCCGGCCGGGCCCCTCCGCCGTGCGCTCCTCCGGCCGGCAGGTGGCGCCAGCGCGGAGCGCCGCCTCAGGACGCGCGGGGGGCTGCGCATGTGCGGAGCGGCCGGACCCGCTTCCCCGGAGGCGCAGCGGCCCCACTTCCCT